>SCLD01098208.1:0-10999 GCA_004367895.1 Oikopleura longicauda | reverse complement strand
TCGACCTCTTTCAAGTTTTTGACCACTCCTGACCACTCATTGGTCATCACTGGTCGGTCGAAGATACTCGAAACCATCACCATTGAATTCCTAGCACGATTTTACCCATAAAAAATGCCACCTAGTGGTGCCAGAATCAACTGGACCCGATTTCGAGAATTTCGACCAAAAGTCGAAAAGCGACTTCCCGGTCGAATTTTTCCACAAATTTTTTCCAAAAATTTTTGAACGATCTCTTATACCCACAAATCGCTCATACGTTCACTAACCGGTCGTTTAACTTGTATTATAAAAACGAAAAAAAAAATCAAAAAAATCGAAAAATGACCGACTTTAAAGACCATTTTTCACTTTTTTCCACCCCTTTCCACCGTCTCTTTCTAGGTTATTATTGAAGAGTATATCAAGAGCTTTTTATATCAGGTTGAATTTTTGTCTGGTCTTGTCTGGTCGAAAGGGTTTTGGCCAAAAAACTGAAAAAACCCGCTTTTAGGCCATAAAATCCACGCCCACGCACAAATGAAGGGTTTTCATGAATTTTAAAACACACTGTCATGATCAGAATTTAATTCTGCATCTTTTAAGCACAATTTGAAGACCACGTGCCGCACCCTAGTCAGCCCAATGAGAGTTCCCACGACTCTTCCGAGTCGGATGCTCCGACATCTCCTTCATATACCCTTAAATAAGATTTGCAATGGTATTGACATTTATTTATCAAATTCGTCAAAAATCAACCACATGCATGCCGATATAACTGAAAAGGGTAGGTCTATTTAACCACAATTCGACCGTGGTTTCGAAATTAACCTTTTCAAAGTGGTAAACTGGCGAACCAATAATTGTTCGCTTGAATCTTATGAAAACATCAATCGAGTCATCGAACAAAAAGGACTTACAACTCAATGGGCTGATACTTGGGCAGGTTTGCGACAGATTTTTTACAGGCTATATGCAACTAACAAAAATATAGATATAATGAAATTATCCGACATTCAAGAATTTGATAACGAGCGGATTGTTGGTAAGAGATGCAATGAATAGGTTATGTAATTCAGATTGACATGACCATAAACCGATTATATAATTCATCTTACGCATTTGATCATGTAATCCGGGATCAGAATTCATCATTCTGGATCGTTTTTCATTCAACGGAATATATTGGCGGATATGCGGTTTACTCTTGTACACAAAAATCAGTTAACTCCGTGTAAACCTATAAAACGGAAATACAGTGGCTGACCAATTTTTCAGTTTTGGGATCTACCTTCCGAAAAATGCTTCAGCGAACTGCTATGTTTGGACTTGAACAATATTCACAGCTCGAAAAAGGTAATTTTAAACACAATATTAACATCTTGTTCGACCTTTACAAGCCCTAATTGTTATAAATACAAATAGAATGTACGTGTAAAGGGTCTCATAGATTAATCAAGTTTGAAAAAAATATTTTTATATTCAGTTAATTTTATTAATTTCAGTTAAAGTAAAAATAATTTTTTGAATCTTGGTTCAAACGAATTTTCAAATAAACAGAATAAAATTAAGATTGCGAGATTAAATGGAGCTTTTGCAGCGCAATTTTTTTCACTGGGTTTGGTTCGCTATCACGTGTATCGTTGCTTGATCTGTTCAAACTCGTTTTTACCCGAACCGTTAACCCTTATTGGCAAATCACGGAAACAAAATCCAAAAACTGGGAACTTCGCCGATCGTGTTTCGCGGAAACAAAATCCAGTGAAAATTCAAAAAATCCATTTTGGGAACTTCACGGAGCGTGTTTTGTGGGAACAAAATCCAGTTTTCTTTTTTGACTTTTGGGAACTTCACCGAGCGTGTTTTGCGGAAACAAAATCCATTTCTTTCCATAAACTGAATTTTGTTTCCGCTAAATACGTTCGGTGAAGTTCCCAAAGGAAATTTTTTCAAAAAGTATTTTAAATTTAACATTATGGCAACATATGGATTTTCTTTCCGTCAAACACGCTTGATGAAGTTCCCAAATGGCTTTTTAAAAAGCCTTTGGATTTTGTTTCCGCAAAACACGCTGAGTGAAGTTCCCGGACTTTTTCGCATTTTTTTGTTTTGAACTGTACGTGAAGTATGACTCATACTGTATCAATAACATATGATGTCATCGTCTTATACTCCACGGTGACGCAGCATGACGTCACCAAAGATGAAAAACCTTGTCTTTGATTTTGTTTCCGTGAAGCACGCTCGGTGATACTCACGAAATGTTGCCAATAAGGGTTAAGTTGCATTCCTATCTCGATATAAGTATATAACTTATAATTTGTGTCCCGACTTTAATGATGACAGATTTTCTTTATTTTCCCCTTTCGAGCGTCATAGTTATTCTCGGGACGGACCTTATAATATAAGTTATAATATCACTAACTTACTGAACGAAAAACTGAGACCGTTGAAATTGATAATTTTTTGTCGAACCGTTCAAAAGAACATTAGCAAGTACTGTTGGTTATGGAAAAGTTGTCCCAATGACTGATCAAGGAAAGATTTTTTGTATCACATATGTTATGATTGGAGTCCCGTTCTTTGTCTATACGATGGCGCATATATCACAGGACATAACAATGTTCATGACACAAGGACCGTTCCCTTGAAACTTCATTTAGAATTTTTTTTTTGAAGTCACTAACCTTGATGGTATATTCTCTTCAAAACCAAGGATATAGGAACGGAAAAAGCGCGGAGTTTATGCAATGTTGAGCGAAAGCAAGGAATCCACGGACTCAGTCATCCGAAAGCTTCCGATACTTGGCCCTGTCCGGATCCCCTAAAAGGCAACAATACGAATAACATATGTTTTATTTGGTGCATGTTTTTTTATTGTCTTCCCATGCTATGGATTTATCAAAATTGAAAGTAAGATAAATTTTTTAAAAAATTAAAACCTGGAATCCAATTAGTATCAAAATTTTTTCCAACCCGTAATTTTATTTTGAGGTTGGGGCATTCTGGATTCCGTCTACTTCAGTTTAATAACATTGTCCACAGTCGGTTTTGGAGATTTAGTTCCAAGATCGGAGCCACCATTGAGGTTTGATAAATTAAATTAATCATAATTATTTTAGCTATTATTTTATTAATCATTTGAAATGTCTAATAAATTTAAGTCGGGCAACACATCTAAAAAACAAGACTAAATGTTTTGCTGAATTGATAAATCCTATGCCAAATCGATCTGAAATCAACCAGGCGTCTGGTATCACCAAGCCAAGTTTTCTTTTCTTAAATACTGTAATGTTATGATGATTTGTACTTAAAAAAAACGTATAAAAGCATTGCAATCCGTCTGAGTGGCCTCTCGACGCTGAATTGATATTCACTGCATATCGTGTTGGAATTCTAGTTTGGATCCTGTTAGGAATGGTGTGGCTTAGTTTGGTTTTCAAACAAATGCTTTTAAGATTAGGCTCTCAGTCCAATAAGACTGCAACTGTAAAGCTCAACTTTGAAAACTCATTTAAGTGGAGTCATATCCATGGTTGTGGATTTGTTTACAAACGTGAGTATTTCCGACTCCTTGTTCCGACAAAACCCAGTTGGTGTTGATAAAAAACCCAGTTGATGTTTTTAGAAACGGAAACGAACAGGCTCCTTGCTAATGGAGAAGTCTCATCGCTTGTCCTTGCCAATCATTGTATATAATTCTGAGACAAATTCTGAATATTTGACGAAATTCTAAATAAATATAATTTACTTAGTTTAAAAATAAAAGTTATTTTCAATGTGGCATAATTGAATGTGGTTTAAACATTGAGTTGGAGGAGGTGGAGGGGTTTCTCTCTTCGGCTCCACTTAGCGACACACAAACAGAATCCCCCATTACACAATTAACATTAATTGAGCTTTTTTGTCTTTTCTAGAATAACTGACGGTTCACGAATGTTCACGAGAGAAATGTATTTGAAGAGTTTTTGAAGAGTTTACAAGATGAAGGATATCAAGAAAAACTGTGAAATAACCGAAGAAGAAAAATTAAATTATGAAGTTAAAAAAATTGAATTTATCATTCAAGAAATAAAAGACACAGAAAGAAGATTTTCAGAATCAATTCATGAAGTCATAAAGGTTTGTGATCGTTTTTTTCTTGTTACAAAAAAATTGAACAGTTTTGATAAAGTGGGGCGCGTTATCCCAGTGGTCGTCGTCGTCGTCGTCTATAAACTGCCCCATGCGGAATTCGGGGTATGATCATCGAGAAGACTCACCCCACTTTTCTGATGATAAGATTTTAGAATAACTTATTTGACTTCGAAATTAATGGAAATGCAGGACATTTGGTATAATTGCCAATCGATTTTGATTAAATAAGTAAGACGACAGTATTTGGAGCACCAACCGTTAGGGTCAAATTTTATGGCAAATTGGTTGAGGTGAATGAGGGCCAAATAAGGGTTAAATGTTGAAATCTTAATTGTTATTTCCATTTTCCGTATTACCTCAATTCCGGACATATTTTATATTTGAAATCGAGAGTGGAATGTTTTAAAATTGTTTGTTAAAGATTATAGTGATACTGTAGGTTTCAATCTCTCATCCAGCTAAAATGAGGCAAAAAAGTGGGATGCGTCTTCCCAATGGTCTTCGTCTCTTTACAGATCCACGCTTATCATTGGGAAGGCGCGTTCCACTTTTATCTTCAATAATTTATCTCAAAAATAACGAACAAAATAAAGTGAAGGACACATTCTATACTAGGAATCTAAACATCGTTTCGTGTTATTTTGGGGTTCTTATCATGTGAAAATTAACTCTTTATGCGATAAAGTTAATGCGAATGAGTTAATTTTATGCGCATCATCCCTTTTTCATCCCTTCTACCAGTTTATCAAAATGTTCAAAATTTATCGGGATGAATTTCAAGAGAATATCATTCTTTGAAAATATAACATGATCACTGTTCATTGGATGAGGTTGACAAAGGAAAATTAAGAGTAACAGAACAGTGTGAAGTCTAAGTTCACACTTAGTGACAAAGATGCAATATCAAAATCATTTCGAGCTGTATAAATAACATTGTATAAATTCCCAGAATTTTCGAACCGTTTTACATTATCATAAGTCATTTTTTGGCATATGTTCGAGCAGGAAAAAGTTCATTTTTCGGCACTGCCATCCCTATAGTTCATGTTCAATAGCGGTCAAATTCCCCGGTATTGATCCGTTTTAGGTCGTATTTAGCCTTATTTTGTCCATAAAAGGTTTGAACTGTATTTTAAATTAATTGTTCGATTAGTTAAATAATTAAGAATATTCTGTGGAATTATCCATTTGAAAAGTGTCAAGTAATTGCATTATTTGCAACATTTTATCTTTTATTGTTTCACCGCAGCAACATTCTTTTTCGCTTGTAAAGATGAAAAGCTTAGTTTAGATCAAAGTTGTTCGACCTTTCCAGAAACTTAAGTTCCTTATAGAGTTAAATAGAGTTAAATCAAATTAATTTAGTTAAATAACTAATTTATCTAATTAAGTTGAACTTAGTTTCAGCAGAAACAAAATCTTTTTTTAGTTCCTTCTGGTGCCAGCACGAATCCGAAATGATATTTTCACCAACGAACATATCCATTCAATATTTTGTAATATCGAAGAGTTAGAAGAAATTCAGGAAAAACCATAAAACAACTTCAACTCATCAGCGCCGTTAGAAAGCAAATTATAACAATCGAAAGACATTTAACATATGGGTCGGGTGGGCTTATCGTATAAATTATACGGTATAATGAATTCAGTGTGACGAATACTAAATAGACTGCACAGACCGCGACGGCGACTTCAAGTTCAACAAAGCATGATTTGCGTGAAGTCGATTAGAAAACTTTCTTACAGCGGATAACAGACCATATTGAAATCGATTTCTCAAAATTTTAAGGCTGACTTTTGAATTCCATGTCCACAGTAAATATGATTCATCCAACAATTAGCTCAGGAACGACCTCCGTTCGCGCACTGGAATCGAATTAAATTTATTTTTCGGTAGATTTGACAGCGGTCAAACTCAATTCTTTTGTTTTTATTTTCAGCGACTACAATTTCGAAGATATAGTCATGGTCAAGCCCGATCTTTCTATTTTAATTAATCTAATGTCTTCGGAACTGTTATATCAACTCAAAACTTATTTTATGATTTTTCAAAGATGACATTCCAAAAAGAGCTGTCTCAAGCAAGCGACATTTCTGCTTTGTCATCATGCTTTTGCTATTGGTTGCCCATTTTGAGTCCAATTTTTGAAAAATATTGCTGCAACTTTGAAAATGCAATTAAACTGCTTCAGGTTAGTATTTTATGAAATTTTAGAAATAACACGCATGGTTAACTTTCACCAAATCACTTCCCCAAACCCTTTTTAAGCCAGGTTTAAAAAAAAGTTACTGGTTTGGGGCATTTTGTTGCTTTAAATCAAAGAATCATTTAAAAACCACTCTAAGCAAAAGGATAAAACAATCGTACCGATTCGAAATAACGGTCGGTACGACAGGAAGAGAAAAACAAAATCAAGGCACGGTTACGAAAATTAAAGATAGCATCGGAGACACAAATTATACTTCATTTTTCAAAATTAACTTATCACTTTATACGTCAAAATCATTATGATATAATATCTGAGTATATAAAACGTCACGTCGACCCACGTTAAAGAGGAGGATAAGGTGACGTTTTATTTACTCAGTATATTTTCAATTTCGGAAGTCCGTGATCAATCATGAGTCATGTGGCTTGTCACACCTGGGATAAAAAGTGAGGTGCGTCTTCCCGATGGTTATTTGGTCCGAATTCGGTGTGGGCAGAACAACGACTACTACTATTGGGAAGACGCACCCACTTTAAAATACCATTATCCATATCATTTATTGTACCTTCGAAAATCTCCGTGTCTATTCTATTTGGATAAATCTAAAAAAAGGTTGAAAAATCTAGAGACGAAATCAACCAACTCAATCTCAACAATGGGTTCAAGTGATAGCTCGTCAAGTTCAAGTAGCATTGAATCAGATGGATCGGATCATGAAACAACTTTACAATCTAGGAAAACGGATAAAATGTCCTCCTCAGGACCATTTTTTTAACGTACCGGCCTCTAAATATCTACTACGGTGTCCGGACGAATATTAACACCCATTCTAAATTGCTGGACCGTGGAAATGGACCGGTCCGAGCCTCGGACTCCTAGGAGCCCCAGAAACCTGGCAGTGAAAACTTTAAATCATTTTTAATCACTACTTTAGCACAAGATTTTTTAATCGATTGTTAATGAGGCATATCATTTAAACCGGATGCAAGGCTAAGCAGTTTTAACTGGTTGAATTGGTGCAATTCGAAGCATGCTCTGTTTCTTGAAGGCTGTCGAGTCAAGGGCAACATGCGAAATCTTCCGGTCTGTGCATTTCTACTTGAGCCTGTTCAAAGAATAACACGATATCCACTTTTGCTAAAGGTACAAAACACTGTACCGAACACTATCACCGTCATTCAGTTTTTTTTAATAAACAGACCGGGGATCTTTAATATGACATCTTCCACGCCACTTTTGAGCGTGGTGAAAGTTTTTACACTACCTGCGTGTTGTTTTTTTCTCTCTCAATTGGCGTAAGCGAGGTCATATTAAAGGTCCCCGGGGGCTTTACATAACAGATTTCAATCATATTTTTAGGTTTTGAGAGACGAGTTAGAGACGTCGCCCGATTACGATGAAAAAGTTCTCGATTTGGGCCAGCTCAATGTAGTCATTGTACTTGCTGAACAAATAGGAATGGTGAAATATTTTATCGGTAGAAATACCCGGTGAAAACACCGATGGAAATACCCGTGTCCACCTAAATAATAGATTTATGGGACCCGATTGTACCTATGGGACTTTCATTTTGTTTCATACCTATGGGATTTAAGGTCATTAATTAGGCTGATTTGATTGATTTATTAAATTTACCATATTCAACCTAGAATAACTTAAAATCTGATAATTTACATAGGCCCAAAATAGTAACCACCTATGCAAAGCACGCTTAGTAAATGAAACCAACAACAACAACACCACCAGTGGCACCAACACCAAATCCCCATCAATCAATAGCAAAGATGTGAATCCAAAATTCGGGATTAATCTTGTTCGATCAGCTGTTAAAATGTTCGAATCAGCTGTTTTCGCTCGAAATTGAAACTTGTAAATAAAACAATTCAATCACCATAAAAATTCATTTCAAAGTTCAACCAGAATATAAAATATTCAACAACATTTAAAATATTTTTTTAGATTTCTCAGCCCAACTCACGATGTATAAATTCATCAATTTTGAATTAAACATGAATGTCAATCTATAAAGGGATCATAATAAAACGACGATTGGCCCATATTTGGCCGATTCCATTATTTTTATACGTAGACTCTTCGATGGCAACATCACTGATGTTATATCAGTATTAAAATGGGAAGAGCCTTCCGATTGGTTGGCGTCTTCTATATAACTTTTGCATATGGAATTCAGGCAAAATGGCCACCGGGAAGACGAACCCCACTTTACTAAATTATCATCTAGACTTCATTAGGAAGAGCCATTAACTGTCACTGATTTCAAATCAGTGATTTGACATATCGCCGATATATTGCTCAATTCAATTATGAACACCCGTAAATAAAAACTAAACTCATGTTAAAGGAATTGGCCTTGAAAAGGAGGCACTTGAAAGACGTCAACTGATGAATTTTGCATGCCTCCCTGGCCCACTAGGACTCAGGGCCTTCCGGTTCGGTCGAAAAGGGACCTCATAATTATCACCAGATGTTTTCAATATTAATTCAACCAGCTGAGTGACCTCTCCATAGACATGTCCTGCACTTGCACTAGTGAGGCCTTCGGTCCTTTATTATACTTACAATGGCAGGTCATTTATTATAAAGAGAGTTTTCCTTGTTATAAGCAGAGCAGGATGGGCACGCGTGCCTCTCGTTTGTCACTGCCTCGAGTTTGCCCACATTTGCGATAACTAAGTTCGCCACGCCACTAGTTTGCCTCGATTTTCCAGTTTGGCATGCCTCTAGTTTGCCCGTGGCAAGCGTGCCCCTGCCCTTGCCTCCCCTGAGTTCGCTATGCCCATCCAACTCTGGTTATAAGTACATATGATATGTAACATATCTATAAGTTATAGATAGACTATAACAATGATTGGTGATGTAACCAGAACGAACAACATAAATTGCAATCAGAATATATTTGTGTCGCACCAAGACCACTAAATTACAAACCCAAAGGTCGACTTCGATTTCTCTTACTACCCAGAATCCACATTAATGTCCGGAAACTTTCCCCGAACAGGTCCGAAATCTTGAGGAAATCCCAACCCAGCTTTGCGCAGCCCGACATCATGTGCTGGTATCTTGTGACCAATTTTGCCTGTGCCACCAATGGCACCACACTGTGCTGTCCACACATGAAACCACCAGCGATACTCTAGAACATAGTATCTTTGGTGGCTACCTCGAAACGGGGTACCGTCGGAACCATCAGGGGCTCCGAATGTTAGTTCGGTATCAGCATCATCTCTACCAGTATTCAAGTGTGACACCGAACGTTTCAGTGATCCAGCCACACGCAACAGGCGTGATGTCAACAACGAAAATACCAACAACTTAAATGTTACCATCTGCACCATTACTGGTCGAGTCACCAACAGTGTCATCACCATCAGAACAACCATCAAGTCTGGCATAATTGGTTGAACCGATGGTTGTCACAACATCAACGGCTTCACAATCATCGCCAATATCACCACCGTACGTACCCAGTGACATCATCTCCAATACCATCATCTCCAGTAAGACCAGCTTCGGTGCCACCATCTTCAACATCAGACAAGTCTGTTCGGTGTCCGTCTGTTCGGCCGGACAAGGACGAGAAATTATGTGCTGACCGGATTTTCCTTGTCAACCGACGTCTGCTGGGCACCATATTACCAATAAGGCATTAGTATTCAACGACCTTTGCCGACAAAGCTGGCTAAATTAGTTTCTTAAATAATTAATAAATTCAATTAAATCAATGATTTCTGCAAATCGATTGTGTCGGTATCGAAGGTATGAATAATCGATCAAAACTTGTTTCTGATTGGTCAAAATACCGAAACAAAAAAGCTCATTCTCAACCAATTTTTCAATTGTGCCCGTGGGTATAAAACCCAGCCCAATCCAGACATATTCACTTATACAAAGAGAGTAACCGTCAGAAAATAAAAGGTTCGTAGCTTAGAACGACCAAATTTACAATTTGTAAAGAGGGGGCCTCTTCCCGAATTACGCATGGAGAAGTATAAAGAGGACGACCATCGGGAAGGTGCACCACACTTTATTATCCTGAACGGGATAAAAACTTGCCATTAACGATGGGTTGTCTTTCCGGCGTTATACATTCTAGATATCTTCATTTACGTGATCTTAGAAAATTAAACTCGAAACTTTAGTCGGCGAAAGAATTTGTCAAAAAAAGTTTCTAGAACATCTCGAAAAAATTGGGAAAATCATTTTTCACTTTTTCCTCATTTTCAATTTTAACGAAAAGCAAACGTGAGTGTTTTAAATGCAAATTTATTTTTCAAAATTTTTTATATTTTTTTTATTAAATGATCACGTGATAAATTTTAGATGAGAGAGATTGTCCACCTTCAAGCCGGTCAATGCGGTAACCAGATTGGTGCTAAATTCTGGGAGGTCATCTCAGACGAACACGGAATTGACCCAACTGGTACCTACCATGGCGATTCTGACCTCCAATTGGGTAAGTTACAGTCTTATTTGTCAAAAATGACGTATTTTGGGCCAAATTTGGCTAAAATGGGTCGTTTTTCAGTTATTTTGATCAAATTTTGATACAAATCCTAAAATATCAATTCTAGAAAGAATCAATGTCTACTATAACGAAGCCACTGGTGGTAAATACGTCCCACGTGCCGTTTTGGTCGATTTGGAGCCAGGAA
>SCLD01098197.1:0-11000 GCA_004367895.1 Oikopleura longicauda | reverse complement strand
CCGACGTGCGATACATCGCCATTATATCGAGTCCACCAGTGAAGACGCCTTCTCGAGCCGATTTGACGACGACGACATCAGCTCCTTGTTGTTCGGCTTTTTCTAAAGCCAGTGGGAATTGTTCAAGTAGCTCACGCGTGAAAACATTAACCGGTGGGTTATTCAACTCCAAAGTGGCGATCTTGTTTGATACGGTCAAGTTGAGTACCGAACTCAAACCACGACGTGTAACTACGTTCAACATTTTTCTCGTGTTGTTGAGTTGAACTATTTGTCATGATTGACCAATGCAGATCAAGGATGCAGAGTAAATATGCAAATATTTAGTTTCTTCCCATTTTAATAAGGCATTATTAATTATACCTTGTTATACTTTCCTGACGCTACACAATGCTACTGCACAACATATGCACGCATAAGTGAAGAACCGCACTACGTTACAAATCATAAACAAGGCCTTATAAAAGTTGTAAGTTTGCAGAAACAATCCGGCTCAAACATAAATCAATTGAGAACAACATATGTATAATATACTATTCGGTCTTTTTTACAAATAATAATACTTGTGTGAAGGTAAACGAGAAAAAAAACAGAGAGTTTTGAGAGACTTGGACAAGGTAAAATTAAATTTGACATACTAATTTACTTATTCTTCTTTTTGTTCTTGCTGCTGCTGCTGCTGCATCTCGGCACTGATCGCCGCCTGCTCACTCCATAGGCGTGCATACTCGCCCTGTTGATCTAGTAAGGCGCGATGCGTTCCCGATTCAATGATTTGCCCCTTTGAAATCATCAAAATGCGATCGGCATGGACAATGGTCGATAAACGATGGGCAATGATCACGCACGTTTTGCCATGGGCCATTTTCTTTAGCGCGCGACTGATTTGACTCTCGGTGATTGAATCGAGTGATGAGGTCGCCTCGTCCAGTATAATTGCATTTGGCTGTTTCAACAGTACACGTCCAATCGCAACACGCTGCTTCTCACCACCCGACAGTGCCAGGCCACGCTCGCCAACTAACGAGTCAAGCCCATTCTCGAATTGATCATACTTTAACTCGGCAGCCCGGGCCGCCTCCTCGACCTCGGCATCATTGGCATCCATTTTGGCGTAGTTAATATTCTCCTTAATTGATGCATTAAACAGCGGGCAATCCTGCGAGACAATGCCAATGTGAGAGCGAATTTGCTTGTAACCAACTTCACGCAGACCATGCCCATTGATCAGAACACGACCATCGTCCGGCTCCAACAGACCCGTCAACAAACGACTGATTGTGGACTTGCCACAGCCGGATTCGCCAACTAATGCCCACGTTTCGCCAGCGGGTAGTTTGAATGATAACTCACGCAGGATGACGCGTTCATCTGATTTATAACTGAACGTGACGTTGTCCAGCTCAAACGATAGTGGCGCATTGGCCAGTTTGATCGGTTCAATCGGATCGCGCGTTTCTGGATACTCGGCCAATAAATCCATCAGTGTCTCCGTATCGATAAATGCACCCTGGATCATTCGATAATACGTGCCGAGCCAATTGAGCGGTGTATACAACTGTGCAATATAGGTGCCAAACATGATATAATCGCCAACAGTGAAATGCCCGTCAAGTACATTCTTCAAGCACATGAACGTGCCAACTGCACTGCCCGTGATCATTATCACTGATTGTGACATGTTCAACGCGGCCAGTGAATAGTTCAAGTGTAATTGCGCCTGTTGATAGTCACTGATCTTCGTCTCGTAGCTATTGGTCTCATACTTCTCCTTGACATTGATCTTGACTTGTTCATAATTGAGCAGTGAGTCAATTGCCCGTCCATTACTCTCATTATCCTTCTTGTTCATGCCCTGACGATATTTCGTCCGCCATTCGGTCAAGCCAACCGTGGCGGCAATGTACGTGCCCATACAAATCAAGACCAGTACGGCGAACTTCCAGTTAAAGGCAACGCCAAAGTAGACAACTGCAATGATAATGTCAATAATGGTCGGGCCAATGTTGAAACAGATCCAATTGAGCAGATTGGTAACGGCTTTGGCGCCGCGATCATTACTGCGCAGGATCTCACCCGTTTTACGTTTCACATGCCACTCATACTTCAAGTGTAACAAGTGATCAAACGTCATGGTTTGGACTTGGCGCACGGTTTCCTGTTCGACGCCGACATAGAGGAAACACCGGTGAATTGTCTGCAAAATGCCATTGGTGGAGAAGGCCATTTGCAGTGAGATAAGTATGCCGACATCCTTGCCAACGTCGTTGAACGCCGGCAATGGGCTTGCTGTTAATTTGTCGACAATTATCTTGCTGTAGTACGGCAGGAAGACATTACAAACGCGCGTCGATATCATAATCATAAAACACAAAATCAACTGGACCTTGGCATGTAGCGAACGGGGCCACGTATACGACCAGAGGTACTGGAAGCGGTGAAAACCACGTACGATTTGTGATGTTGACTCGGACGGGATATATAAACGGCCGTCTTCACTATTCTCCAAGTCAATAGTCAAATCGGGACAGGTTGAGATAAAACCGAGAAACGCATAGATTGATATGCTCGTCACGTAAAAATAAAATTCAATTGTTTTATCGACAAAGAACCAATCGGCTTGGTTCAGCCCGAGCAACGGGACCAAATGCAGGATAATATTGAACAGATTGAAGTAACGCACCGGTCTGGGGACTTTCTGTTTCAAAGTGGGTAAATTAAGTTTTTTAAATAATTATTAACCCACTTATACCGTTCCTTTAATTTACGAATGATCAGCATACTGGTAAGGTGACATTTGCAGAGGAGATAATAGTGAAGGAATATAAATGGGACGAATGACTTTGGTTCCGTTATTTTTTTGAAATTAATTAAAATTCGCATCGATAGTTTATTTATAATTGGCTTGCAGAGGAAGCAGAAGATGACATTTAAGACAAGCAGAGATTGTGTGTAGTAGTTATAAAGTGAAGTTAAAGTAGTTGTGGTTCTCGGTGTTTTTGTTGTTGACGCTGCACATTTAAAACAAGTCAACTGATTCAATGCACTCCTTGCACTCGACGGTGCCATCCTTATCACACTGCGAGCATTGCAACTCGGTGAAGTCGTTCTTCACCACTTTCTTCTTGCCACCGCACACGCGACAATGAATGCGACCACAACCGTTACAGTATTGACAGTGGCGTCGATCCTATTTTTTGGATAAGGTTAGTATCTATATATTGATCAATAATTTAATCTTTACCTGAAACTTGGGAAAGTGCTGCAGGCGAATGCGCAAATCGCCACAGTCACTGGTCGCCTCGAGCTCATTAATGCCGCCAATGTAAATCCCATCCACATAAATCCGCGGCATGGGCGGAAATTTTGAATTGCGATCCAGACCAAGTCGCTCCCACAGGCCCTCTTTGTGCTGCTCATAGTTGAAAATGTCGCGCTCTTCATAGCGGACTTTATAAGCGCGAATGATTTGAATGGCGCGTTGACAATTGGCAACGAGCTCGCGATTGACGCCCAGCGAAGTCGTGTAAATGACGACCTTGTCCTTGTCCTCCTCCGCCACCTCCTTATTCTCGTCCTCGTAGTTAAAATGCATGATGCCGGCGGCGACACGGTTGCGAACACCCTTAATGTCGCCTGCCGCTTGGCCCTCGTCATTCTCGTTCCAGATGACGTTGTGATCGCCTTGAAAAATAATATTTAATTATATATTGACAGTTTGAGTTATCGAATCCGGATAACAGTATAAAAACCGACTACTTAGTCTGTGACATTACAACAAAAACGAAATGCTGCCGATATTACTACTTATCACGCTCGTCGCCGCACGGCCCATTGATCAAGGTTTATATTTAGTAAATTTGAAAAAATATTTATATTTAAAATAGCGCGGACAAAACTCGAGACATTCATGCGCTACTTGAAGGGCATCCTAATCAATGTGTCAATGATCAACCAGCGGAGGCGATCGTCTGGCGTCGTGATTCACGCCTCGCATGATTCAATGAAATGGCCCTTTTTGGCATTGAGCAAATTTGACCATTAATTAAATCGCTTTTTTACTCTAATAAACGTTTAAAGTGTAAATGCACTCACCAGTAAAGGCACCGGCGACGGCGGCCTTGTCACCCTTGAACGTATTCTCAGCGCCCAGCTCATACGTCCGATCGAATTTCTTGATGCCATCATTGGTAATCGTAAACGAGCCCTGTTCGATTTGTTGCCCCTTATAATTGATATTCTGGCCTTGGATGCCCTGACGCGCCGCATATTGCCCGCCGCCGCTCGAATAACCGCTCGATGAGCTGCGATTGACGGGTTGAGCGGATGGCTTGCCCCAGTCGTCCTTTTTTCGCGGTTTTTTAATCTTTATTTTTGACCAATCAGAATCAAAGCCATGAAATCCGATACTTTGGTCACGTGAGCAGTGCCGTGATTGGTCAGAGTTTGAAATGTCAAAAATTATTTTTAAAAAATACTTTTTGATATTGAAAAAACCAAGGATGCCTGATCCCAATCGTCCATGCCGCGTCGCGCGGCGCGACGCTTTTGCTGCTTCCAGCGCATAAACTCGGCGAAATCATCATCACCTGATCCAGCGCCGTCTGACTCGGATTCGGATATTTTGCCCTTGGCAATCATTTTCTGTTTCATTTTCATGAATTTGACATACTCATCGTCTGAATTAATAAATTATACGTTTTTTAAATTTTCCAAAATTTACCAGAGTCAATCTCATCGGAATCATCGTCGCCGCCCTTCTTTCGTCTCGAGCCGCCACCGCCCTTGCCACCCTTGACCATTGCCTTGCCCGCTTTGCGATGTTGCTTCTCGATCTTGTCGAAATTCTCCGAAAACGTCTCAAAATCGGTCATGTCGGGCTTGTCCTCTTTCTTCTCGGCCTCGGCGTCTTTGGGCTGTTCATTTAGGGTGTACAGTTAGGTGTTTGATGATGGTGACACCCTTAAATTAATTTAAAAAAAAGTAACTAGGACACCCTTAACTCGGCCCACCACGAGCCGGATTTTGCTTTTGGCTGTTTCAGCTTTGGCTGGCCCTTTTCATCGAGCTCTTCGTCCTCATCCTCGTCCTCGCTCTCGTCACTGCTCTCGTCGGGCAACACTTTCAATCGAAGAAACTTTTCACTCTCGGCAATAATCTGCGCCACTTGTTGATGGGCGAACTTGGTACAGTTGATGCCATTCGCCTGGAGCACGATATCGCCCGCTTGTAAACCAGCATAGTCGGCGGGCCCACCGGCTCGGACGCGCCTGATCTCGGTGGGTCCCTCACCACACAGTTCAATGCCCCAGGATTCGCCCTTGCGGCGGACAATGTCGAGTGTCACTGTCTCGCCGACGATGTCCTTGTCTTCTTGATTCGCTTGAAATGGGCGTGACATTCTCTCTCTACATTTATAAGAGACTCACTAGTCTCTCAAAAATAAAGTTTGGTGCTTGGCTCGTGTGCTGATCTGGATCGCCGCGGGCGATGTCACGAGCAATCACCACCACCACTTGACACAACACATGTCTACACACACTCTCTGTGTCGTTAACCACAGAGTTATGCATTATTTCGAACATTAAAAAAAAACGGACAATTCCTTATGAACAGTGACCAGTGCGGCAATTAACATGGCAATGTTGAGCGCAATAATCAACCCAGTCGTACATATGACAATAATGGCACGTTGCGAGTAAGCAGCCATTGTCGTTGTCAGTGTCGAACCATGTTCGTTTGTATTGATCGGCGTGTACACCCTATGTCAGAATATTTTAACTAACGGAGATAATGGCGAAGTCAAACGCGAGTGATGATGGTGGGTATAGGTGGGGTGGGTGGTAATATAGGCAATTAGGCGTTGTTTACATCCGCAAAGAAAACACGCATATTTGTCAGTGTGTGTTGTTCCACTTGGAACATTCTGATTCGAGGTAGTACAACACTGCACAAATGTATAAATGTGTAAGTGAGTGTGTGTATAATAATCACCAAAATGAAGAAGAGAGATAGATATTAGTGTAGGTAAAGTACCGTGAATTAACAATCCTGAAAAGATGAGACGTTCATCATATGGGTAGAGTAGCAGTCACAGTAGCCTGAATCACTGTTCAGAGCCCTGTTCTCGTATCTATGTACCTGTTCAGCTTGACGAGAAAGAAAATAAAGTAGACGGAGGCGACCATTAATGCGCTACTCTCCATAAAACCCCACATGCATCGGCCCAGGACGGGCCCTGTCTCGTCATCATCATCAGCAGTTAAGTTGAAGGGCCCGCAGAAACGGTCCATATTGTCTTTGTATTTCTCTCTGCGCTATTTTTCTCACCACTGTCTGTACATCATCATCTAACGAACTCTCTCAACTCAACTCAAGTCTCTGAATGAGTCATTTTATTCGATTTTCCTCCGCAAAAGGAAAAGTCTGGAAAATTATCGAAACAACAAGAGTAAAGAGAAAAAATGAATATCGACTGGTGTAGCGCGCATCAGCTCGGCGTGCTCTACTTGGATTGGTTACTTTATCAAAGCGGGGACGATGACAATGGCGACTATGATGCGCTAGTTGATGGATTATTGACGAACTTTTCGAAAACGTCAAAAAACTTCTTCCTGCCGAAGCAAACACAAAGCCCGGGCCTGGCCAGTCGATTAATATGTTATAGGCGAGCGCGAACAGATGATGAGAAGCTGAAGAAGACGTTGAAAGATCAGATGAAACTATTATTACTGAGTCAAGGCGTTGAACATAATGATCATGATTTTCCCACCGTCCAGAGTGAACTGGTGCCGAAACCGGCCCTGGTGGAGCTGATCGCCGCCGGGCCCAGTGATTATGATGAGGTGATGTTTAATCGACAGGCGCTGAAAATCATCCAATTACTGTACAAGTCCTCGGCTAATCGCCATTTGGGTAAGTGGCTGTACTTTATATTTAAAAGTACTTAGTTTATAAAGGTGATACGAAATTGGCGTTGCGATACGCTCGCGGTGCCTATGAACTGATTGGCAGTGTCCTGTGGACGGGTGATGACGAGGAGGAAGAGGAGGAGGAGATGCAAAGTCAAACGCCAAGTCAACTTGACAGTCCCTTTTCAAAGCTCCTGAGCAAAGTGAGAGAGCGTCGAGTGGCGGAGCAAAAGGCAAAGGAAACCTTGGGCTTATATATTTGAGCACATTTTTGAATAATCGCACTTTTGTTTGAAAAACCCGGGTGAAAAAAGGAACAGATCGAATCAATCGCACAGCGACTAATCAGTGACACGGACAGTGATGTCACCGATGTCACCGATGCCGTCGACAGTCAATCACTCTTTCAGCATACGGCCATTCGAAGCATGAAACCAACAGTCGACAATGAGCCGAACACGCCAACGACGAAATCACTGCTCCGGACGCCAACGAAGAAATTCGCCAAGCGCATCATCAAAGGTCAAAAGTGGCCGGTGAATACGATGAACGTCTCCACGTCTCTTCCAAATGATGAGGAGAAGGAGACAAAGAAAAAGAATGTCTCGTTTGGGGAGAATGAGGTGCGCGAGTTCTCCTCTCAAGAGTCAACCGATGTTGAAATCATTTCGGCAAGTGATGAAGGGCTCGAAAGTGATACGACTACCACTACGACGCCATCGCAGACATTCACGCGCATGTTGCAATCGCGGCAAGAGGGCTCGAGTCAAGAGGAGAAGCGGAAACGAACGAACAAAACACCACCAACATCATCACAATCGCCAAGTAAACGTGCCTACACTGCCGTCATTGCCAACCGTACTACCTGAATAAAATGTCGATCGATTTTATTTGGAATGATTTTTAAACGCAGTAATTCGTGTCAACAAGAAAAGAAACGCCATTTGCGTAATTATATAGTATGGGCGAAATGTCGACGCATGTGAATTGGGCATTCTCATCCAGGATGCATTTCTCGCTCGGCATCTCGCTACTACCGCCGGCAACGATCAACGCCCCATTTGCCCATTTAGCTTGATGTCTCTTAAAATTTAAACAGTGTCTTAATACTAACGGTATTATTTTTGTTTCAATAAAATAGAGCAGAAACTTACTTCGCGCGACGTGTTCAACTGGCCCGCTTCACTCCAGGCGCCATTTTTGAACATGGCAATTCTTGTAAGCCAACTGTCGCCATTAACCCCACCAATGACATAGTAGGCTGATGTTACCGGAACATATACCATGTCATAAAAGGCAATCCACGATCCGGAACCAAAGGGAAAGTCTTGGACGGTTGTCCAGTCGCCCGTGCCAAATTCATAAGTCTCGGCCTTGACGCTGTCTGGCGAACGCGAGCCGACCGCCAAGAAGCCGTCTAAAAATAGTAGGGAGTATTACTGGAGAGTAATAGTCTCAGAATATTTCTCCTGAAGAAGTCTGCAATGACAGTCGTCTTTTTTTCTTGAAAGTGCGACCTACGGCTAAATGGAACCCACACGGCGACAATAAGTTAAGTTACCTGGCGACGTTGCGATCTGTGTCGTTCGATGATAATGTGTGGACGGGGTCAACTTGCCCCACGGGCCTTCCGGCGTTGTTGCTTGTCGACACTGATTAATACCATACATAGAATCATCAAAACAGAGCACGATACGTCCATTTGACGAATCGCAAGCGCCAGATGAATGCTCAAACGGAAGTGTTCCAATCGAAGATAATCTGCAATCGGTCACTTGTAAAATTTGTTGTTCGTTTTTCCAGCCACCGAAAATAAAAAATTTGTTCTCATGTGTTACACCGCAGGATCTGTCCACTTCCTCATAATTTAAATGAAATTCAGTCGACAGTTCACCCGCCTCGCTAATAAGACGAGGTGTGTTGCTTTGACGAGTTACTTTTTACTTTCTAATGTAACTTGTTTCGTTTATAAAACTTGTTCAAAATCGAACCAAATTTAAAACTCATTCCTTTCTTTGTATGAACACAATAATAACATGGCAAGAGTATTATTAGTCGTTGGTATTTCAAGGGTAGTCATCTCCCGTTCTGTTGTTGACGCAGTTGAAAATGGCATGGCTTGTGTTGTCGTTGAGATTGACGCCGGTACATGTCCCCCTCCACCCAGTGTGAGACATAGTGCAACGATGACGCCAATGAACACTAACGCAAATAGTGCCAGAAATAAAACTTTTTTTAAAGAAAATTATTTAGCTTAAAGTCAAGTTAACTTGCCTCTTTTTGACGTCAATACTTTGTTCGTGTCAATGTCAACAGGAACTTTAACCATTGATTGCTCAATTGGAAGGTTCTTCTCGATAGCATCCAAAATGCTCTTGAAAAATTGCTCTTCATTTTCGTTAAAATCCACCTGAATTAAATAATTTATTTGAAGTTATTGGCTTAAGGTTCTTACATGAAGTTTCGAACTTATTAAAAGACTGACTGCGCCTCTTCCCAATACATCCAGGTCTTTGTGTAATTTGACAATTATAATGAATTTTTTGAGCGCGTGGGCATAGTTAATCTCCAGGCGGCAGTTTTCGGAGTTGAAGTAAGCGTTACTAAGAAAAACCACCACCAGGTTTGATTCCTCGACACCTGACGCCATGTCTTCGTTTAAATCGTAAATCATGCCATTCTTATCATCCATCCAGAACTTGATCTGGTCGTGGTCTTTAACAAAATCGTAGAAGCGATCCACCACTTGCTTCTCCTGGTTCCAGCTAGTATGATTTTAGTTAATACTACAGGTAAACAATACTGTAAATGTATGTCAGTGGGCAGGATACAACCGATCGCGATTCGCGACCGACTCCCTTAAAGCCGATCATCTCACCTGTAGCTGATGAAAACTTGTTGTTTTTGTTGTTGTTGAGCCATTTTAAAATAATTTTTGAATCTCTTACTTTTCTTTGAAATAAAGTCTGAGCAACTAAACGACCCTTGCGCGTTTGTCCAGCTCTTATCAAGCAACTGGCGATTTACGTCTGGTGATAATCTGGTGTAAGTAAGGCTGCCCACTAAGATGGCCTATCGAACTGATATAAATAAAGTGCACTTACTGCCACAGTCGTCGCAGACCGAGTGCTTCACTCGCCGGCGGCGGGGGCTGTACTGGGGACGTGTGTATTCACGTTACATGTTGCAACCACGGCAAGAGGGCTCGAGTCAAGACGAGAAGCGCCAACGAAATAACAAAACACCGACATCATCATCATTGCCAAGTAAACGTGCCTACACTACCGTCATTGCCAACCGTACTACCTGAATAAAATAAGATTGAAATCAAATATTTGACTTTGTTTACTCGGTTACTCTGTTCACACTGGTCAAGCAAAACACTGTTCAACTTAGCAAGAGAATGTTGAATGTAGTTACACGTCGTGGTTTGAGTTCGGTACTGAATCTAAGCGTATCGAACAAGATCGCCACTTTGGAGTTGAATAACCCACCGGTTAATGTTTTCACGCGTGAGCTACTTGAACAATTCCCACTGGCTTTAGAAGAAGCCGAACAACAAGGAGCTGATGTCGTCGTCGTCAAATCGGCTCGAGAAGGCGTCTTCACTGGTGGACTCGATATAATGGCGATGTATCGCACGTCGGAGGAGGAACTGCGCAGTTATTCACGACTAATCAAGAACTGGTTCGCCTCAACATACGTGAGTCGCCTGCCGATTATTGTCGCCATTAATGGCGCCTCACCGGCGGCGGGTACTGTCTTAGCAACGTGTGCCGACTATCGGATCATGATCGATCATCCCAAGTATCGGATCGGGTTGAACGAGGTCCACCTGGGCATGGCCGTCCCACCCCATTTCTGTGAGCCATTTGCCGCGTTAGTTGGACGGCGTCGGGCCGAGTACTTGACGCAAACGGGTAAAATGATGAGTGGCAAGGAGGCGCTTGATTATGGGCTCATTGATCAGTTGGTCACATCCGACGAGTTCGACAATGTCGTCAATGCCGAAGCACAGAATTGGATTGGCCTCCCAATTGATGCACGGGCGAAGACAAAGGCCAACATGCGACGTGATACGATGAAGAC
>SCLD01098186.1:0-11003 GCA_004367895.1 Oikopleura longicauda | reverse complement strand
GATTAATGATTCAGAAAAGGTCGAAAAGCGACTTGATTCAAGAATGTAATATTGAACAGGGATCCACGCGCCGCTTGGTCAGCGGACCGGTCGGTCCGAGTTGGTTCGAGATTTTCAGTTTTTCATCGGTCCTGGTCCGGTGCGGTCCGAGGTTTTGAAAATTGTCCGGTCCTGGTTCGCCGCGGTCCGAGTTTTTGAAATTCCGTTCGATTCTGTCCTCGGTTTCTCATAAGTACTGGTTCCGGACCTACTTGGTTCGTGATTTTTCCGAGTTTTCGGTCCTGGTCCGGTGCGTTCCTAGCACTTCAAAAATATCTGGTCCTGGTGCGGTCCGGTCCCACAAAATATGCCACAAAACCGGTAGCTTTCGACTTTTCCATATCGGTCTCTTTCGACCCAACTCTATGATATGGTCCATATGATATGGATCTTAATCCTTTCAAGTTCCTTAGAAAAAAATCACAGTGAGATGCTCAGAATATGTTTCAGATTGACACAAAATCAAAGCACTGAATGTCAAAATAATACGAACAGTCATGTTTAAGTGCTAATAAATCATTGTAGAGTTATTGCGTATGTTCCATTTTTAGAATATCTACGATATTTCTGATTCTAGAGATTCAATTTTTATGATATACTTTATATCATATACATATCATTCGATAAAAAATTTAATTTTAAATTCAGTGTGATAAAAATTTTGGAAAATCTGAAAATTACGATCTATCGGATGTTATGTATATCATACAAATTAAATCTCTAGAATCGGAAATATCGCAGATATTCTAAAAAAACGAACATATTCAAAATCTTTCAGATATGGACCACCCAGGGTTACTCTTGAATTCCCCAAAAACCCCCTACTTTTCAAACTTTAACCTCGAAAAATGCTGGATGCCAGGGTTCAAATCCGTCAACTGAATGATGAAAAATATTTTTGACCACTATTTGTTCCCAAAATCAAATTCTGGTGGTCGCAGGTTCTTCATTGGGTTAAGATTAGTAGGGTCCATGGGTAGGGATGGCAGTGCCGAAAAATGAACTTTTTCCTGCTCGAACATATCCTAAAAAATGACTTATGATAATGTAAAACGGTTCGAAAATTCTGGGAAAAAAAATTTTTTGGCCACTGGGTGGCGCAAATTTTGACATTTTAATCAGGAAAAACGGTTTATAGATCGAGCTTAACCGACCATAATGCTCTTATTATGCTCTTCGTGTAGCTTTGGTTTTTGCGCACATTTCGATACCAAAATCTCATCCGGGTCGGTCTGGGAAGATATGTTTTCAACCCTTTGAATATGCCCACTCGGTCAAAAATCCGGAAATTTTTTCGAAAATTTTTGTGAAAATAAATAAAATTGCCCAAAATCAATAGTTTTGAATTACATGGATAATTCTCGGTCATTTGAAGTATTATCAGGCTATTTGACGCCACTCTAGGACAAAATAAATTACAAATGGCCAAAAAAATCAAAAATTCGAGAAAATATTTTTGACCACTAGGTGTCACAAAAGTGAAATTCTGATGGTCGTAGGTTGTTAGTTGGGTTTATTTTAGTGAGGTAAAAAGGTTTCAATTTAATTGAAGGCACCTATCTGTGCATCCTTATATAAGTTATTTAACATTTGTGTCACCAAGTTTTTTGTCACCAAGAATTGTCACCCAAAATGTTGCCATCCAATATTCTAGAACATGGTTTCTTTTAATTATTTAATTAAAATTTAAATTAAAGAGATTTTAATTAACTAGATTCAAACAAAATGACCAGATTCAAATGTCCCTTCGAAGCATGTCAAAATGTTGTGTTAAGGTCAGTTTATTATTTTTAGACAACTTTGGAGGCTATGTGTGTATTGGCGCCCAACATAAATAGAATCACTACCGTTACTTTTAATCGAACGTCAAATCTGACCTCAGATTCATATTCAGCGTAGTCGATTTACTTTTGGAAACATATTCAGTTGATAGATTTTACCCTGAAACATCCAGCATTTTTTCGAGGTTAAAGTTTGAAAAGTAGGGGGTTTTTGAGAAATTCCAGAATGGCCCTGGGTGGTCCAAATCTGAAAAATTTTTATATGTTTTATTTTTAGAACATCTACGATATTTCCGATTCTAGAGATTAATTTTGTATGATATACTGTATATCTCCGAGGGTACGAACTTAAGCACGGGGTACGGCCATTTTTGTCAGCACGGAGCACGAGGAGTACGGAGTACGAAGGGTACGAAATTCCGTATGAGCATCCCTGCTTGCGGGTGGGAAGACCAAGTACGAACCATAAGCGCACCAAAAGTATATTTCGAGCTTTGATAGGGAACTATATAGCCCAGGGTACTATATTATAAAGTCTATATATGGGTACTATATAGGTGTACTATATTATTAAGTATATATCATATATCGTATATATCGTACAAATTTAGTCTCTAGAATCGGAAATATCGCAGATGTTCTAAAAATAGAACATATGTTAATAGAACATATAAAAAGTTTGTCAGATTTGAACCACCCAGGGCCACTCTGATATTTCCTAAAAACCCCCCTACATGTTTCCAATATACATTTTATGTTTCCAATCGCAAATTATGTCTCCAAACGAAAATGTTTCCAATATATGTTTCCAATATACATATTACCTGTTTTGCAGTGTTTTTTTTTTATTTTTTCCTCAGAACGGACACCTTATGGTATCATATGCAGCTGCATCATGCCGAGCTTGGATTTGAGACGCTCGCAGAGCAGGGATGAAAATAAACGATTAACCCCTATTTGTGATTTGTGGACAAAAAAACCCACATTTAAGGAATATTGTGGAGCGGCATTTGTGGACAAAAAATCTTTGTGGAAAAAACCCACTTGTAAGAAACGTAATATTTTCCTTCGAAATATTATTAACTTGGAACAAAGTGTTAACTTGGAAACACCAGTATGAACTTGGAAACAACAAAATTAACCTAGTTAATATAAAATAGATGATATACTATGATTTTACCTAGCCTGATTCATAGGCTATGAATAGCATGCCCGGCGCCAGCCGGGCCATTTTAGCCTTTGTGAGTTAAGTGACGTCAGTTGCAGGACTTATCTAGTGTTTAATGACGTCTCTGAATCCGAGGTCAAAAAAAAATTTTGAACCCTGGAGGTCATTTTAGGTCATTTTTCCATTTTTCCTCATATTCACCCCAAATATTCTATGGGAAGGCCCTATAATATGACATAGGTCACGTGACCCATCCCCGGCTACGCCGGGCATGCTAGCTATGAATTATAGGTCTTTCCGTTTTATCACTCAATTTAGTTTAGATATTCTTTCCCGGAGTGTTTTCCGGAAACTTTTTCCGACCATCTTGTGACCCTATTACACAATTTATTGGGGTAAAGTCACTTGGCATGCAGAGGTACCGAGTAAGTGTACCTAGAAATTAAATGAAGTCATACCCCCTATGTAACGTGATTAAGATATTGGAGTTCAAAGTAAACCACCTGAGTGGAAAAAAAATTTTCCTGGAAATAGTTTCCGGAATTTGTCAATAAGGTTTAAGTACAATAAATCACAAGAAAAAATTAATATGGATTTTTCGTCCACAAATGACGCTCCACAGCATTCCCAAAATGTTCCAGATAGGGGTTAATTAAAATAGATATTATATTGTCTTTAACTTTCACATATAAGATTAACCGTTTGGTACAAAACCGACACACATTAGACTGTTCCATTTTCGTAAGCTTATGGTTTCGTGGGATTGGAAACCGTTGATTTTCTTTTAATTTTTACTTTTGGTTTGAAAAAAAAGCAAAATTCATCCCTGTCTAAGAATGCCGGGAATTTTGCGAGGAAATCAAGGAGCCCGTGTTGGATAATGGGATGGAATTAATCTCAAATCGGTGGTTAGTCCAGGCCCTCAAAGAAGAATTCGAGGCGACCACATATCCAATTTTGATATGTGGTCCCCCAGGATCCGGAAAATCGTTAGGATAGTTTGAATTTGAACATATACCCGTATTGGCAAAATCACGGAAACAAAATCCAGATAATTTTTCGAACCATCCACTTTCATACTTTTGAACCGTCCACTTTGATACTTTTTGACCATCCACTTTTGAACTTTGATGTCGCCTGACTGTTTAATCTATACTCCGGGAAATATCAACCTTGACTCGAGAACGTCCACTTAAAACATAACGAATTTGTCACATATGATATGTGTAATGAGCAAAATGATATGTGGTAATTTTGTGAAAAACTTTACCAGATGATAAATAATAAAGATTGGATTGAGCACAGTCCGTGGAACCTCCAACAGTCAAAGTCATCTAACGATAAAAAGTGTCAACTAACAATCGCTCAAAAATCTTTTTTCGAAGTGCCACCTGGTTTAATTTTCGAAAATCACAAAAAAATTTATCGCTATTGTTTCCAATGTATGTTTCCAAACTTTTCAAAGCGATTTTGAAAGCTGCTTCGCAAATGGGCTTGTCCTATGACTATTTGCCACTGAATGGTTTGACCGGGAGCAACCTCTCTCCCCTTAACGGGCCCCGTCGTGGAATTTTCAACAGAACTTCCAGTTCATATGTCATCGAACTGATGGAGGCTGGTGTTTTTACTTAAATGGTAATAAGTGAAATGTGTTTGCTGAGGCAGTCAATAATTTGTATATTAATTTGGAGTTGTCGATTTTCAAAAAGTTTTAATAGTTCTTTTATGTAAGTGATTGAAATGCACATCACTTTTGACCAATTTAAGTAAAAAACTTCAAAGGTACAAGCACTTAGACCCAGCCCCTCAATCGCGTTACAAGCAGTTCTTGATGAAAATCGCAACCGTATTTTAGAGTTTTCAAATTGTCTTTATCTCAGAACTTTTAACAGTCGCAATATGAAGGAACCGAATGCTTTGACCCAACATCGACCACTTTGACATCGGCTGTTTTGACCCAACATCAAAAGTAATATGTAGATTGGAAACATACATTGGAAATATGAAAATCAATTGGAAACATTGAAAAGTTGCTTATATACTTTTGATGTTTTCAACATACGGAAATTGTTTCCAATCGATTTTTATATTTCCAATATATGTTTTCAAGCTACATATTACCAAATCAACCATCTTTTAGTTTCGATTGAAATTTCGGACTTTCAGTTTAACCCCTATCCGTGATTTATGGACAAAAAACCCTCATTTTGGGAATATCGTGGAGCGTCATTTGTTGACAAAAAACCACACTTATTTTCTGAGGAAAATATGAAAATCTTGTTTCGTTTCCAAGTTAATGATAATACCGTTTCCGAGTTAGCATTGATGTTTCAAAGTTAATAGCGGTGTTTCCGAGTTAAGAATGTTTCTGAGATATGTTTCAAAGTTAACTTGTACCGAAAAAATATGTGTGGATTTTTTGTCCACAAATGACGCTCCACGATATTCCGTGAGTTTCGGCGATAATTTTGTCCAAAAAGTGATACATCCCGATGATGGGGTGCGGATAGCCTATAATTCTGGTTTTATCAAAATAAAGTAACGTGAAAAAATTCGCGATTATTCGTGAATAATAACAAGTGAACAAAATGTGAAAAAAGGTAACACCGTGACCATAAAATGCGTCGGGAGGTTCCCGTCCTTTCGGCCTTTTGAGAATTAATTCACATTTTTACACATTTTTCAAAATCGGGAATTTTCGATAATCTCAAAGTTCAAATAATTGCTCTCGACAGGACAAACTGGATTATACCCGATTTCATGACTTTTGCATCACGTCACATGATTCATGTGAATTTGATCTTTTCGGACTGCATTCAAAATTGTGCTAAAATAAGGTAAAAAAGTACGGGTACAAAAACGCCCAAAAATACCACTCTAAAATCGCTGTGTCATCGAAAAAATCTCGGAATTCAACCAAGACATACTGATATAGGGGGGTCTCAAATTGAATTGAAACGCCCGATATTGAAATGCGCATATTAGAGTGTCCCACTTTAATGTGTGCAAGTTCTAGACCGAGTGTTCCACTCTGGTTTTCTCAAGTAACAGACCAGGTTTTCCACTCTAAGGTGTGCAAGTTCAAAACATGTTGGTCCACTCTAATAAGAAACCCCCTATATTCCATTTGAAAATCCAAAATCAGACTTTTCGAAACTCTCCTGCTTATAGTCTGAGTCAAAGAAATCACAGATTTTGAAAACGAGAAAGATCCAAATCCAGAGATCAAAATTCTCATCACCGAGAGACGTCGATTTAAAATTCCGAAAGATTTGAGAAAATTGTGAGAGTCAAATATTTCAGACATCACGTGAATAATGAAAATCTCGGAATAATTTTTTGAAGCTCTGTTAGACGATCCCTTAACCCCTATCCGTGATTTCTGGACAAAAAACCCACATTTTGGGAATATCGTGGAGCGCGCTCGAGCGTCCCAGGGTTTTGACTATAATTTTGTTCGAAAAGTGATACACCCCGATGATGACGTCACATGATTTCACTAAGTGATCCACAGATAGTCGTACTATGCTAGTTTCGGATAATCATGGTACAAAAAAAATCGGACATTGTCTGACGTCATCAGTTCGAAAAAAGCGACTGTGGATTTTTTGTCCACAAATGACGCTTCACAGCGTTCCCAAAGTGTCCCCGATAGAGGTTAAGCAAAACGTTGGTTTTCCAAAATTTTCAGACTTTTCAATTTTGACCAAACATGTGATTCCCAAAATTTTCGGAATTGAACCGAATTTGCCTACAAATACCATTTTGGGTCATTTGGTAAAAAATAACCACTTCGTATTGGGACTGTTAAATATTAACCTTGAAATAAAAAATTTGCAAATTCCATGAAAAAGGCGTTTTTACGGCCAATGGGTTCAGCAGTGATCAATTTCGGTTAATGGCGGACTGTCAAGGTTCACATCTTGACAGAGAACTTAGAATCCGAGGACATCTGGAAAAGTTTATGGACAAAAATTCTGGTAAAATTTCCGGAAACTATTTCCAGTTAAATCTCATGGGTACCTAGTCAGGAATTTGTTTTTTCCTAATTTATTTTTTTCTCTCAAATCGTCACTTATGAAAAAAGTTTCCGATGTGCTCACCTGAAATCCTAAAATTCGTGTGATACCAGAATTGAATAATATCAAAAATTCTAAAAAGTCAATTGTTGACAAAAATGATTTCTTGTTACGAACAGATCATCGAAAATTTGAACTTGAGCGCGACGAATCGAAATGACCATCGAGAAGAGGCCCCAACTCTTCAACTGTCAATAATATTGATTTTGCTACCACTACTTTAGCCAGAGTTGCAAATTCACTAGTGGAAATTCAGTGGTTTAGTGTTTGATTGACCACTGAAAATCTAGTGGCAACCACTAAAATTCAGTTGTTTTAGTGCCCAGTGGTTTGCCACTACCACTATAGACTTTATTATATAGTCTATATACTATCGTCTTAATACTATACTTAAGTCTAAAGTGGTAGTGGTAAACCACTAAACGCTTAAAACCACTCAATTTTAATGACAAACCACTGAAATTGAGTGGTTGCCTCTTAATTTCAGTGCCACTAAATGAGTTTCGGTATGAGTATTTTTGCAGATGAACGATGTCGGAATTCATCGAAAAAGTCCTAAATGTAAGGATGAGAAAAAAACGAACTTACGGAAATGAATCACCAAAAAGACAAGCCGAGTATTTAGGATTGGTTCCGTTTGTGAAATATGGCTTTAAATTTGAAGGCCTCGATTTCGGCGGAATTTATCGTGTCATAAATACCACTTGTCTTATAAGTTATAACGCCCGATATATGAAAACTTATATGACCGGAATATGTAAGAATATATCGGTTTTTATTAAAATATGTTCAATTGACCGATATATGTTTTGTCCGAAAATTATATTTTGGTCGATATGTGAATTTCTGCGGTCATATTGGACCACAAAAAATTAAAATATCGGTCAAAATATCATTTTGAAAAATTACATATATCGGTCAATATAATATTGACAATATATCATATTGAATAAAGTGGTGTGCATCTTCCGATGGTCGTCGTCTCTATTAACATTCGGAAAACATTCTGTGTGCTCACCCAGATTTTTTGGTCTACTAAACTTGGAACTTCAATATCTTAATCATGTGACATAGGATGTATGATGTCATATCATGTCTGAGTGCACTTACAAAGCATCTATGCATGCCGCGTGACCATTATCCAAAATCTTTATTAGTGACGTCACAAGATGGTTAAAACCAGTCAAAAAGGGTGAAGGGTCATAAGTTCTGTAGAACCAGCTCGTAACATAAATATTAAGGGTTACTCTCGCGAATCGGGCGATTGTTTGTGACCTCGTACAAACAGGAATCCGAAGGGGCCTATAGCTGTAGATTGAACAGCTATTTCGCAACGAAATATTCAATCAAATTCAATGTTGAAACGCTCAGGTGGTCAAGAAAAATATTACATAAATTTCGTGAGTTGACATTTTTATCCAATTTTCGGAAATATCCGGACCAATTTTTTTAAGAAAATCTAAGAACTGCAGCTATGTTAATGGACTGTGAGATTAAAAGACTACTGCCCAGGGATGAAAGAAGGATAAAATTGGGACCAAAATGACCGTAGTCCAAAATTATCGTTGTCTAAAATGACCGTTGTCCAAAATGATCGTTATCAAAAATGACCGTTGTCTAAAATGTCTGTTGCCCAAAATGACCGTTGTCCAAAATCATATATAAGATTTCAAAAATTCCAGCTTGAGGCTTTTATCATATAAGTTATATGATATAAGTAGCGTGTTTCCGGTAGGAGGCGAAAACCTTCGATAACTTGGCAAAACACAATCCTTGACCACACTTTTCTCTCATCAAAACACTAGACCGCCACCTCGTGGTGGGAGCTTGAAAAACGGTCCCAAAATGACCACTAGGGATCAAAAATATTTTTTTTCGAGCCGGATTCAGAAAAAACCTCAAGACCTGTTTTTGATCAAAAATATTTTTGGAAAAATCGCAAGACGACGAGAGAGTGATCTCGTTTTGGGAAACGATTTATGGTTTTTGAAATAAGGATGAATTCCGAGAAATTTCAAAAATTTTGACGAAAAATCACAAGTATGGTAACTAGGGTGAATCCTTGGATGTTCACAAATTCACCCTTTATATGATTGTGAAAAATTTTCACGAAAATAGTCATTATCGGAATGACCATTTTCAGGGAAATCGTGAAAATCATATACCGGGTCAGTTCGTTAAAATCCATGAATTCACCCATGATTTTCCATCAAAAATGACAATTTAGGCTTTAAAATAGAAATTTCTCTGAATTCACCCTATTTAAGACCTTTTAAATGCAAGTCTTTTGAATGTCTTTCCTGTGAGAGCGAAAAAAGTCCCAAGTACGTAATCTATATTTCCTAAACACTCTGTATTGAATGGAGTTCAGTGGAACAGTTATATTAAGACTGCTGGAAAAAATGGAACAGTTATAATAGGACCGATGTGAAAAGTGGGACAGTTATATTAATTCTGATCGAATAAAAATGATTCAGTTATATTGAGACCCCCTATATAGCCTCATCTTTCTTTAATTTGTGAGCGGCTTATAGTATAAAAAAATATTAAAAATATCATATTTTATTCCGTTAGATATGATACATAACTTATGTTCACGTTCCTTTTACTTTCATAAAGACTCCTGCTCTTCCTGAATAATGGATTGCCGGACCGCGGTACGAATTTGGTCCGGTCCTTTGTCCGAATTTTTGGACCAGATCAATTCCGTACCAAAATCCGTACCACGTACCGGACCACAAAAATCCAACTAGATGGTCTTGTATACCAGAAACACGCTAGATATAAGTTATATCACTCTGATACATGTGAAGTTCTTATAATGATCGATATATAAAAACATATATTCCCCGACTCTATGACAAGCGTGAATCACCAAGCGTGAATCACCAGAACTTTATGATATATTGACCGTTATATGAAATTTTCAAAAAATCATTTTTCGACCATATTCCGATCATATATTTCCATATTTCGATCATATATGTTTTCAATATAAGCCCACTTCGCTCCATTCACCGGCTCACTATATATATGATATACTTATATGATATAAGTTATATCGCTCCGATGTATGTAAAGTTCTTATAATGACCGATATATAAAAAAATATATGCCCCCGACTCTATGGTGATATAGGTCATGTGAGGTCATGTAAGGTCATCTGAGGTCTCTAGAAATTCACTCTATCTATGACTCATCAATTATGACTGTGCTCTTTCATCCCTGCTCTTGCCACTTCCAGAGGGTGCCTTGGTTCGTGTGGATAGTAATGAAAAGTTTATAGCCGATTTATCTGATAATTTTGAAGTCTTGTCCCTCACCGCTCTTGACGTCACAAGCCCCATGGCTGTCGCTGCCACCAGCACCACCAATATCGCCAACACCGGCCCCACCACTGTCGCCGCTACCGAGGCCACCACCAGCACCACCAATGTCGTCGCCACCACAAGCACCACCAATGTCGCCGCTACCGACGCCACCATCAGCACCACCAATTTCGCCGCCACCGACGCCACCATCAGCACCACTAATGTCGCCGCCACCGACGCCACCACCAGCACCACCAATGTCGCCGCCGCGACCACCAGCGCAACCACCAGCACCACCAATGTCGCCGCAACCGACGCCACCACCAGCACCTTCAATGTCGCCGCAACCGACGCCACCACCAGCACCACCAATGTCGCCGCCGCCACCACTAACGCAACTTTAGAAAATTTGAAGAGAAAATTGGGTGAAAAAGACGAAGAACTTGAAGAAAAGAAACAAAAATTCAACGAAATGGAAAGTCGCTTGCAAAAATCGGAGAGCACGATACGAAGTCTAATAGCCAGGGTTGAAAATAACTTAGAAACATAACTTGGAAACATAACTTGGAAACATAACTTGGAAACATAACTTGGAAACATAACTTGGAAACATAACTTGGAAACA
>SCLD01098175.1:0-11013 GCA_004367895.1 Oikopleura longicauda | reverse complement strand
ATCGGGCCCAGATCGAGCCGGTTCAAACCGGTCGGTTAGCAAACCGACTAACAACCGAATCTCATCAAATATGGAACGAATCAAGCTGTTCGTTAATTTGAATTATTTGATCTTGGAACGATTTCTAATCATGTGAATACTCTTAATTTCTAATTGCATGGGAAACCATTTACCATTTTGTAATAGGCACCCATTTCCGCGGAATCACTCATTAAAAATCGACTGGTTTACTTCTATGGCCGGTTGCGTAGTGGAGTTGATAGCAGTAAATATCTCGATGATATTTTTCCACCAATCTGTGTACGAGTCGTACAGTACGACCCGATGATTTGTCACTGAACTTTGGTTCAGTAATCAGTGATTTGATACCTCATAAAAATCTTCGATAAAGTTCTTCAATTACTTTTATAAGCATTTAATAATCTCTATCATTTTGTTTTTTTGTCTTTGTCGAGTTAAATGTCGAACTGATTTAAATGTCCGCCAAGGGCGGACGCTAGGAGACAGCGGGCGACAATTTAAGACATTTTGACTACTGATAGTTCACGATGTCCATCTCTGTCTGACAGTTACGTACAGATACGATGATTTACCTATCAGGACTCAATTTGACCCGTGATATACAAATTAGGATTGAAAACAAAAGTACTGTTTGCTAATCACCCATCAAGGTGCTGAATTCAGGGACTAAAAGTATGATACGGTACTGTGTTCAAGGTACAGTAAGGGCTTGCTTGGTGGATGTTGTAATAACTCGTAGAAGTGTCGCAGACTATGAAAGTAGGCCTTGTCTACCAGGTAGCCTGTTTTGATTTAACCGCTGTGAACATGAACGATCACGATCCTGTTATGAAATGTTATGTTTGTCAGTTCGGCTCCAAATCGAACAGACGAAATTGATAAACAATTTATTAATAACTAGGGCAGCCTTAGTTCACCTACTTTACTTTCCCATCGGAAATCTCTACCATTCAAATATTAAATTCCGGGTTCAACGAATAGCGACTCGGGTCTGAACTCTTATCCCTTTGAAATTGACGTTTAAAATAAGGTCAAATACAATGTACCGATGGAATGTATTTATTTCCGTAACCTTTATGAAACGGATAATCGAATCGATACCTTGGTATATCCTATTCTATCTTAGCGTCTGCTGAATACCGTATTCGTGGACAGCTCGAATCGCTGGAAGAAAATCGCAGACTGAAAGTATTTGAACCATAGTTTTTATGATCTCGGCCTCAGAACAAAATAGTTGATAGTGGTTAAGATCAGAATACGATCTAAGGTTCAGAATCTGTACGATGAAAGGTTTGTTGTATGAACCCGATAAACTATTCTGTTCAAAAGTAACAATCATACAAACTATGGTTCAAATGATTCTGTTTTTGATTCTATTTTATATCCTGAATTAATTAAAGTGAACATGTCAGTATGAAACTGCTACAATATTATCATCAGCCTGGTAATTTCCAGGTGACAATATACCAAATTAATAACTCAAGATAGTTAAATTGAAAATTGCGTTCCACAAGCTGTATATTACAGGCGTATAATAATTTTGAATTCAAAAATAGCATTGGATCACAGACCAGTAAATTAGGCCAGAATACTTTATTCTTCTTGAACTAACCTCTCTTATTCTTATCAAAAGTCAATGATGCCAAACATTGTATTATGACCTACCATAAATTACGATTATTAATACAGTTGACGATAGTTGACGGCCGGTCATCACGCCCATCTAGAACTATCACAAAGATATAGACGTTCTTGTCTTTAGAATTTACCAACATTCAAACTGAAAATGAACTGTGTTTTAAAGTTATTTATGACCGATAGTTTTGACCGAATCAAAATGTAGTGGTACGATTGACATTGAACCTAATTGAACTTCATACAGTATTTTTCTTACGGTATTCTCGAAAAATTCCATCAACTCTTTTTGAACATTTAACCAAATATGGAGAGGGGTGTCAGGCTGTACCTTTGTACCAAAGCCAAAATCATATTGTCAATTTACACCTTTTGAAAAAATTGTCTCCCCCAATGGCGATTATCAGAATCATGTGAAATGTCAAGTACCAAAAAATAAAATTTGACCCTGGTCAGTCATCCAGGGACAGCTCGGTCTAATTTTTATTATGAAGTCAAAATGAAGTCAAACTTGAGTAAAAATTAGCATTTAACATTTGAAGCATTTTAAACTGAAAAATATACCAGATTTGATATTTTGAAAAGGTTGGACACGGGGCATGTTACTGTTGGTGATGTTGGAGCTGGTGCTCAAAGTATGGTCTTTTGTGGTGCTTGTGACGTCAATTCGAAGTCTTCCCCTCCACCAAACCTGACGTTACACAGTGGTATATTTCGTCCTCCCCCGACATTCCCCCAGCCTAACTAATATTTTTTTTGTTGAACAATACGCTTGCCATTCATTTTTAACCAATGACGTCAATTCTGGAAGTAGAATCACGTGCGATTAATATTCAGAACTTTGTCAATGTGCTTTCGATTAGAATTCTCAGAAGTTCCAGAGTGTTTTCAAGCGTACAAAAAATGACCTACACACATCCGTTGTGACGAATTCTCTAAACATTAATCATTTTGGAAGTTTTGAGAATATTAATCCGCGATGAATGTCCAGACAAGTTTTTTTAAAAGATTTGTCATAAAGCTTCTCCCTTGGGTTCAGCTTCAGACTTTTATATCCTCAATATACAGTCTCCACGATTTTATTGCATAACAAGAAACGTTGAACGAGTTGAGAATTTAACTTTCATGCATTATTCATGACGTAAGGTAACATTTTTTGTGTCAACTATAGTATAACGGTTAAGTTAATTCAGTTACACCACCATTTAGTCCGGCTGAACTATTTCGCCTCGGTGGATGAAATAGAAAGGGCCTTTGAAATAAATAATCCACTAAAATTCACCTTGAATGGCTCATAAACAATGTTGGAAACAAAACTTAAGCTACTTTTAAAGGTTTTAGTATCTCATTTGTTTTAATTCTGTTTAAGGTTTTCGGTTTGTGACCGACAAAAACTTTTGTAGCATACGAACAGGAACAAAACACGATAAAAAGCTTATGCCGAGATAAGCGTATGAACAAGAAAAAATTGGAGAAAATTCCGTGAAACGATTTTTCGTGCATGTCCTCTAAAAACCAGGAATGTGAAGGTTTTGAGTTCGAGTGGTACTTTTTATCACTCTGATTTCTTACTTCACAGTTACTAAATATCTTCCCATGTGACTCCAATAACATTATCTCGCCTCTGTTTCATATTTTTACAAAATGGGCAGTTTTAAAGATCCCCCTTGTTAAAGTGATCCACTCAAAATTCTAGTTAAGTACTGTCTGGTAGACATTTCCTTCATCCCTTCTTTAAAAACATGGTGACTACTAGTCATTTTGCGGTCACAGCTTTGATTTTGGGCTCTTCATGTTATCAAAAAATAATGTTTTTATATTTGAAAAAGCACGATTTCGTCGATTTGGCTCGAAAAATTGAAAATAAGGGATTGAATAAGGTTAAAAATAAGGTTATAGAGTTTTAGTTAAGGTAATCGGGTTGATTATTTCGCAATCCAAACAAAGTGTTTTGGCTTTAGGGCAGCAGGGGCCGAACTAGCATTAGAACTAAAAGTCTAAAATCTGTCATTTCAAGAATCTTTCAAGGTAAGTCATTTTATTTTCAATTATTTTTTTTTGTGATGTTTATGGTTGAGTTAATCCTAGAGTTATTTCGTTCCAAATACCGAGATAGAGAGAGGTTTTTTAATTTAAATATCGGTCATTAAGATATTTCAACCTGTTTTAACCTTTATGCGTTATCAGTTGGTAGGAATAAATGTGAGGAAAATTATTTTAGGGGGGTCACGAACGAAACAATAGCGCTCCTGGGCCACCGCGAGCCATATAAACTAACTAGTGCCGTTGAGTAGTTACTCCCAAAAGAGAGCCTCTTGAAACAAAAAAAAAGACAAAAACTAGAATTCAGATTCACTTGAAGGGACCTGAAATCGAGAATTCTTATATCCAGAGAGAAAACGAAGAAAACTTAAACTGAAAACCGAGAATTTGATGGTGGAAATTTTTGCCTCTGAAACGAAAAATCAAAAAGCATTAGTTTATTCACACGTGAGAAAGGATGAATGCCAATATCAAAACCCTGATCTCCCATGTCAAAAACTATATGACCCAACATGAAAAAAATAAAAAAGGTAAATTATTTGAATAATGTTGAATACACAAACTAAAAATAGTTCTTGGGCTTATAGTTCGGCTATTAAAATAAATCTGTAAATCAATCTGAACCAGGATCTGGATTTTAGTATGACTCATACTTTAAGAGTCATGTCAAAATCTGTGATACTGTTTAGGAACAATTAGATTTTTTTGAATTATCATGAATATTCATGTTTTAAAATGAATGTTTTAGAACGCCGAATTGAACGGCTTCAACGTGCTATTGAAAGAGAAGAATTAGAAGAGAAGATGCGACGGGAACTTTTGGTCAAAAGACGGTCCAATGTCCGACGGCAACATTCTTGGCTTGAACCACAATCAAGTCCTAGATACTATCACTAGGGGGCGCAAAGTAGACTAGGTGCGCCACACCTCTAGAATTTACAATTTCTTACATTTACCAGTTATTTTGAAAATAGACAAATTATTTTTGGACCACACTTGTCAAGATAAAAATAGATTTAAATATATATTTTTTATTGACAAATGACTCATATTTTATGAGTCATCAGCCCACAGAATTTTTTGTCGTTTTTAAATTCTTTACAAAGTTATTCTCCTGTTTATTTACATTTACACAAGGTATCTTTATTGGTGTGTTTTATCGAAGTTCTGAATCCTTTTTTTAAACTGAATAAATGACGTCATCATAAAAAAAGTCTCCGAATTATAAATTCCTCGCAATTAGTCGACTTACCGATAAAACTAAGTCACCGAAATCTTAATGAACGGGAAAACAGAAGCTAGAGAAACGCGAAAAGGTCTCTTGAAACCAGTTTTAGACTTTTTCTGTTGAATAAAAAATAATTTTTCAAGTTCAGAAATTGTAAAAAACCGAAAAAATGGATTCGCTTGGTCCTGGTGGCCATTTTGGTTTCACCACAGATAAGGAAAGGTCAATAAAGACACTTGTATGTCTAAGTTATGCTAATGATTATGGTGTCCGAGGGTATTCAACTAGAGCTAAATTATATTCTATCTAAGCTGTAAACAGTTGGTAAAATTACGCTATGTTTATATTAAACAGTTTAATACAAAGGATATTACATTATTAACAATGTAATTGTAACATTAACATCGGCATGATAAAATGGCTGTAGTATGAAGACTCTGTAAAGCATATCGAGTTTAATACGATTTTTAATACGGTTTAAAGTTTTAAACCGTAAACTTTAAACCAGAGTTCGAAATGACGACAGACATCGTGCACGATTTTCACGACAGTCAATTTTGTCTGCACGATCGCACGACAAAATTTTTGTCGTGAATTCGAATCCTGGTTTAAACTTGAGAATGATTTTTTTCAAATTCTGAATGAAGAAATCAGAATTAATTGTTTTTGTTTGATGCGCTGATTCGTAATTTTCTGAACAGCCGAAGCCGGGTTTCTGCCGGTTTAGACGATCCATAAGGTGCACACTGTATCAATTATACAATGTTATATCATGATAATTTGCATTCTTAACAGTCGTTAAATTTTGGGGTCGGAAAATACCCAAATTTATGATTGGCAGGAAAATTAAACATTATATTTAAAGTTTGAATCACAAGTTCAAATGAAATTATTTTGAACTGTTTTGATATTTATACAGACGTGACTTTGATAAAGAGGAATTTTTAATGTTTTCACTTGGGAATAGTGCCTGTTAAACTGTTATTTTACCATTGATAGATCGTTTTTTTTAAATACCAATCGTCTAAACTGAATTACAGTATCTGTCAATCATATCGATATAATTTAAAAATTTTCGAATGTGTAGGTGGTACCTCTTTCCACCCACGACATCATCAAAAAAAAAATTATATCAAAATAGTTGGTGTTCGCTGTAATATTTAATTCTCGACGGCTCATGCTATTCCGTTTCTTATGCTCACGCTATTCCGAATCTTAGTAATTAAAGCTTGGAATTGACCTATTTGAAAGAATGATTATCAGTTGGACAAAGTTATCGGCCAAGGAGCTACAGCAATGGTCATGGCGGCCACATTTACTCATCCAGAAACCAAACAACCATCTGATTGCGCTATTAAACTTATCAATCTGGATAGAAGAAGCGAAAATATGAATGATATTGCCAAGGTAAGTCTCGTCATATACCGAATATGATCCACGGTTCATCTTAGAATAAAATTCAAAAATCAAATCCATTTATCATTTTACTAAGACTTAGTAACTAAGTACAATATCGACGTCTAAGATACAGAGTTTTTCAAGCAAACAGATGATACTTTTAATGGAAAGATCTTCGTCTAGCTGGTGCCTTTTTCTTTCGGTATCTCATCGAATCCAATCGAAAACTTTTCATGAACGTCTTTTTCTCCTATAAATACTGTTCTATAGAAAATCTATTTTATGTCACGTACGTAATAATTGACCACTATTCTGACCATATGAACGGTACCTTTGGTTTTTTTTCTTTTGTGGTATCATCGGGTGGTTGATTTAGTGACAATGCTTTCGGCAAGCTCAAATCTTCAAATCGTTCCCAGGGGCAAATTTCAGTTCCTACATCGGTATCGTCTAGAAACCTTCGATATGCCTCTTTGAAATTGTCCCATTTCGAATACTCTTCCCACGGTAAAATTTGCCTAAAATAGTTTATCTCTGTAATGTGATAATTATTTGTATACCTAAAAAGTGGTTTCATAGTTGACGTTCGATTTAAAATGTTATATTTAAAGTCTGTGGCCAAAAAACGTCGAAAAGTCTACCTTATCATCGTTCTGATTCTCTGGAAAAACCTTAAATTCGAGTCGAGGATAAAACCATCTAATCGTCTAAGCTCATATAACCCGATTCCTGACCCGAAAACCGACCCGATTTATTGACTACTCATCCCTTTGTTCATCCTTGTATTAAAGGTGACGCTTTATTAGTAATAGTCTCGTCAATATATTATATAAATCATTTAATAACGTGTCGTCAAAAGTCTTCGGACTGTAATATTTATTTGAACTTACTGTGGAGTGTTTTCTCCCATTATCTCTGTCTGTAATGATATAGTTAAGATGGCCTCATATGTGGATTTTCTATCCAGCTCATATCGGGGATCGATCTTGTCTAATTTTGAATTTTAATTAAAAATGCAAATTACATTTGAAATCGAGTAACGTCGCCCAAATAGTAGAACTACATTTATTATTAACCGTATGCCCATATCTATACGCCCTCTAAAGTGCCATCCTATCATCTTTACTATACCTCACTATTCAATGAACCAAACAATAACCATATTAAAATATAGTATATAGTCTTATATAGTCAATATATATTATTTATACATTCATTTTGGTTGATCTAAATATGCCATATTTAAAATGACTGATTCAAGGGCATAGTTCTCAGCTAAAGAAATTCTAGGAACCATAATGATTTTCTAACTTCTACTTTTTAGGAAGTTCAATATATGCTTATGTGTCGCCATCAAAATATTGTTAATTATTACAAATCTTTCGTGGTGAAAAATGAATTATGGCTTGTTATGAATTTACTTGGTGGTGGATCCGTTTATGATATTATTAAACACAGACAAAATCAAGGTGGCTGCGAAAATGGTGTTTTAGAAGAAGTTGAAATTGCGACTGTTCTCCATGAGGCATTGAAAGGTCTTGAATATCTTCATGCTAATGGCCAGATTCATCGCGATATCAAAGGTAACTCCCTCAGCTGTGATATATTTTGCGTAGATTTACGCGAATTTAGCCGGTAATATTCTTCTTGGATGCGATGGATCTGTTCAATTGGGCGATTTTGGTGTTTCCGCGATGATTTCAACCGCAGCTGGTGACCGTACTGAAAAGGGAAAGTAAGTTTTAGGATTTATTTATATTTTTTATTTGTTTTTATTCAAGGCGTGAAACTTTTGTCGGTACGGTCTGTTGGATGGCACCGGAAGTAATGGAGCAGGTAATACCACTTCCGGTTTCCTTTTCTTTACTTCCGGTTTAGGCAAAAGGATACGATTCCAGAGCCGATATTTGGTCACTTGGTATTGTTGCGATTGAGATGGTCACTGGAAGCGCTCCATATAATAAATATCCACCAATGAAAGTTATTTTATTAACTCTACAGAATAATGCTCCCAATTTGGATACAGTTTCAAGCGAAAATAAGGACAAATACAAAAAGTACTCAAAAGATATTCGAAAATTTATTTCAAAATGTCTTTCAAAAGAACCTGGAAAGAGGCCGCCATCAAAAGACTTATTGAAAGATAGTTTTTTCAAGAAGTCAAAATCAAATTCAAAAGAATTCATTGTTAATAGGAAAGGGTTCACAGTTTTTTTGTGCCACACGTGAAAATTCCAATATTTTCTTCGTTTACTGACATGACTCCCTACAGACTTTTGATCACCGTTCCGGATTTGAAGGATCGTGGGAAGAAAATCCGCCGTGTCAAGGGTAGCTCCGGACGTTTTCATAAACTTGAAGATGGTGTTTGGGAATTTTCCGATGAGGAGTGTGAAGAAGAAGATGAAAATACAAAAACCATGAGAGGGCTGAGACTAGAAGAACCAGAGCCAACCATGACCCCTCAAGTTCAACCAGAAGATATTCAGACTCATGAATCATTTACACTTACTTTACGGATAAGGTGAGTCAATCAGCGTTAAAAATCTAAACAATCTTTATGGTTTTTTTCAGGAGCCAGCGTGGTGAATTGCAAGATGTTTCATTTCCATTCGTGGTGAACATGGATACAGCATCAGCTGTCGCTCAGGAAATGATGCAATCTAGAATTATTGAATCAGAAGATATGCTTATTGTTGCATCCAAAATATCCGATCTAGTCGATGCTCATAGTACTAGATCGGAAAACTTATGTTCTATTCCAGGTAATATTATTTATTTTCTATAATATGGGACAAAAATTCCGGGCCTAAAATTCCGAGGCCTAAAATTCCGAGGCCTAAATTCCGGGCCTAAAATTCCGAGCAAAATGAATTTCAAAAAAAAAATTGGATGATTATCTGGACTTCCCTTAAAGCGGCGAATTATCTTCAAACTATATTTTAAAGAATCTGAACGAATGTGTCGATTCAAATGTCGAACCGGAAGTGGTGCATTTCAAGAACCAAGCGTGGAAGAGTTGAAAGGATATGCCCAGCTAACTATTGCGAGTACGGTCGTAGAAGAATGAACCATGTCACAAATATTTTACTACTTACAAAGTTCAAATGTCAACAATTTTAATTCTGAATCCATTCTGCCTTATGTGTAATTACTTGAAATCATAAATTCCTAATACATGTAGAAACGTATGACAAAATGGCTGTTTCTATCATAAAAAACCCATATGCTTTAGTATGGATCATAGACGAGGGATAAGTTTGCTCAATTTTGAAAATACTAAACAGTGCGATGTATTTATTACTGGGATTCCATTGAATACCCCGCTGAATATTGGAAAAATCAAAGTAAGATTGGCAGCAGTTCTCCAAGAATTTGGCGAATTGAGTGAAATAAAAATCATTCCACCAAAAGAGTCGGGCAGAAATTATTGTGCAATTGCTAAATTCGCTTGGAATAGAAATGCTATTGAGGTTAGGAGGAATTCATGTCCTAGTGGGAAAGTTTTTAAATTTTTCTTCTAGTGTATAAAATATCTTCATGATAAAGATATCAGTGAAGCATTTGAAGTTACTTCCCCGGCTAAACTTGTTGCACGTCCTAGTCGCAAAGGAATGGCTCCAGTATTTTACAATTCACTGAAGACTGACGGATTAGTAATTCCGGTAGGAAAAAAAGTAGAACAAGAAAAAGAGTCGTAAAAGATGCCGACAAGAGAGATGATCCACGATTTAGTATGCATGAAAAACGAGAATTATTAGATTTATTGAATGAAAAGGCGAGAAAACACCACGATTCAGTTTCGCTTGTTGCTGAAGCACTTGGCAAAACTGCTGAAGTGAAAGACACATGTGATGTGAGTGTTTTTTTGTGTTTTATTTGTTTGTGTTTATTTACGAAATCGATATTTATGATCGTTCAGTATTATTCTGTTTATGATCTGGTCAAAGATGTTCCTGAGCGAGATATCGAAGACGATTTATTCGAAGATTCCGATTCTGATACTGATGATGATCATGATTTCGGCGATCCAAAAGAGCTGTGGGGGAATATGCCACTAGAACACAAGGCGATAGTCAAAGAAATGTTTGATACAGTAAATAAACAAGTTGAACAAGCTAAATATGCAGAAAAATACAATATTCCATTAGGTACATTATCGCCAACGGTGGTGAATCATAAGTTATGAAATTTTTAAGATGCAATAAATGGTGGCGATCAGGACGAAGACTCAAATGTCTTTGTTGGAGGAAAATCAAAAGTTTATAATGCAAAGAATCTTTCAAAAAAATCAAATCAATCTGGGTGAAAAAATCAACCACTTTCTTTTTTTCTAAATGAATCACTTTCCTAAAGTCAAGACCCTTACTTAAATAACAATACATCTTCAGCATTTTTTGCTAGGCAGTGAATAGTTTCTATATTAAAATGTTATATTTTCCCTCTTTGAAATTTCCTTTATCAACGTGAAAACCGACATTTCTACTAAACCCACATTGGTCAAACTTTTTGACTCAAAAAAAAAGACTTCACATACATGTACCATGTTAAAAGCTGGTTATTGAACTTTATTACCGTACAAACTTATTATTATATTGCTCTTTTCCCATTTCTCTACTCAGTCTACTGAGCTTCAAATCATGACATGAATGAATTCTTAATAAGAAGCTTTGAATTATTGTTTAACA
>SCLD01098164.1:0-32761 GCA_004367895.1 Oikopleura longicauda | reverse complement strand
AAGTTCTAAACATACTAAATCCCACTGAATTTTACTTAAATATAGAAGCGGATATTCAAAGCATTGGATTTATTATGGTAATTTTCACAAAGTATGACCTATACAGAATAAATTATAACAATGTTCTATAAAAACTACTTGGATAGAAAATAAGTGGGAGGAAATAAGTCGGTTAGGTGGATTTTTATTCCTTGACGAAATTATTTTATGAGTTGTAATGTTCCTATTTAGCATTTAACGGTCTTATTAACTCGAAAAAGAAAGATATGAACTCTTCAACTCGAGTAAATTACGATAATTATTCGGTCATTTGAGGTTTTTGTCAGTTTGATAATACCGAATTGACATTTTATGACCACCATACAAACTCGTATTTTCACAGATGTGGCATCTGAGGTGTCCCTTCACCGAACTAATCGTCTGAGAAAGATTATGATCTCAGTATAAATACTTTACATAATACACAGTGTAATACTTTGTTACCTTTGCCATTTACATTTTTTATCGAGATTAATTGTCACCATCTCCTGGCATAAATCATAGAGAAAATGACTTTTTGTACTTGGTTTTATATCCTGGTCGTCACGTACAGACCTGCTCAGGTTAGCGGACATATTTAGGAAACATTTTGAAATCACCATTATGAGTTCATCGCTGAAAAATGGTACAGAGAACAATAAGTTATTTCACAAAGAGTATGATATGGCAAATCATAAATAAAATGTGTTTAGGCAAAAGGTGGCAAAAGCAGTTTTGGCCCGAGTCAAAATAAAAGAGATGATTTTTCGATTGGCGGATTTTCACTTGATGTAAGTTTTCTTTACCATTGGTCGACAGCATTTAGTTGGGTTTTCAAATTTGTTGTTTATCTCTTGATAACTAAGACATGTCATTCTAATAACATCAACTTGATAGTTGAGAAAAGATGCATTTAAAGTTTAAACACATTTTAAAATCTATTTTAGTTCGAGCTTGAAGCCTGGCAAATTATTCTGATAGTGGTGTGTTTATTGCTTATACTTGTTCTCGGATATGCTTATCAGTATGCACGAAACCATCAAGCAAGAACTTGTCCAAAATCTGGATTGAGGCTGAGGAACGAATATTTCCGGGTTAATAATGATCGAAAAAAAATTCATTTAAAAATAGTAAAGAGTGTATGGCCCGATTGGCGACGAACAGATTCCTAAAATGAAGCAACTGAGAAATTCCAACTTGTCTTGAACAAAGAAAATAAAGTTTTTTTCAATTAAACGTTGACTTTTAGCTTCAGTCACATCAAACAAGCAACACCAAGATCGAAACTACTAACTTCTGAAGTTGCTTTTTCCTTTCTAGTTATCATAATCGAGTCATAAATATTACAACGATATCACCCTTTGACTGCAACACCCTTTGTAATTGCACAAATGACAATATTGTGTTTTTTTTTCGAATCAGATATTTCAAGCAGAAAAATTATATAACAACAGTGAAATCATAAGAGGTAAGAAGTAAAATACTCGCTGGTTTGAATTGATGTCAGAAGAAATTTCACGATCTTTCTAGGATCCTTTTTCTTGGGAATTTAAAATATTATTAATGGCTTCATTGAATTCATTTGGATTTGTACACATAAGGTGATGCGTGGCCCCTTCGATGACGGTTACAGAACATTTTTTGTTGTTTTCTATCAATGCTTCCTCGATTATTTTTCCAGAATGGGACGAGACCCAACTTTTGCCTCCATAAATAAAATGAACATTGTCAGGGAGTTCGCTTAGACGGGCAAGAAAGCGTTCCTCCATCGGCCTTGAAGCGAACCCGAAACCTTTTCCGAGGCTTGCAAACGCGATTTCTCCAGTCGCCTGAAAATGTGGTATGAATCATACCGTATAATTAAAAACGGATGATAATATATCGAAAGATAACTACGTACTGGTTGCTGAGAATTTATATCATATGTATAGTCAATAAAATATTCGCCATATGTGTTTGTCAGATCTTTGCGAGCTTTTTTAAGCAATGGTCGCGCCATATTTTCTGGAAATTTTCTCATCAGATCCAATCCAGTCATTTTTGAACCTTGGGTAAGAGTTATTGGTATATACAGTATATAATATACTGCACCATATGTCCACTATGTACTTCACCGGGTACTACATCATGTGATTCAGTATCAGAAGCCGATCCTCACCTTTAAACATATGATAAAGACCCCTTGCATACCAAGGCAGCTTGGCTAACTTTTCTTCAAATGATTCTGTCATAATTGCGTATCCCCAAGCATCCATTAAAATAACACCTTTCATATCCAAATCGTTGCCTCTTTCGAGTGCTAACAAACCAGCCAAATACGCACCAAACGAATGACCGCCAAGCCAGAATTCTTGTCCATCAGATAACTCTCGATTTATCACCGCTTTTAGGGCAGCCAACCAATCAGATTCTGGTTCTTCGCTAAATTCAATTCGCTCCGATTCTCCGAAACCCGGTAAATCAATAAGTAGTATTGGTCTGTCGGCGGCCATTTCATGAATATTTTTGAAAAAACAGCCAGATCCAGCACCCCATCCATGAAGTAATACCAATGGCGGTTTATCATCTACTTTTATTTGGTCTCTAACCCAAAATACACGAGTTCGGCCAAATTTAGTTTCAACATCTTTTATCTTGACAGGCGTTGGTTCAAATAATCTGTGAACTTTTGATTGGTCAGGACCATCCAGAATTCTTGAAAAATAATTTACTTAAATAAAGCCATACTATTTTTACTACAAATATTTTTTTACTTTTGCCACCTTTTATTAATTTACCTGCCGATAGATGACGATGTCGCTGATAATGAACGACCCCAGGTCATTTGGAGACTGTTGATGTTTCTCTTTTAATTTTCAATGATGAAAAAGTTACAAGTTAGTGGATTTTATTGAGAAAATTAAAAAAGAAAAATCAGTCGAAATTGAGTGGGCGAGATAAATACAAGCATTTCATTGGTCAGTTTGAAAAGGAATCATCTAGAAAGATCAGTCTTGGTTATTCCATACTTACACATGGCAAACTTTTCAATTAAACAGTGTAAACACTTTAATGATGACGCTCGAAAGGGGAAAATAAGGGAAATCTGTCATCATTAAAGTGTTTAAACTGATTACAAATTATCTGCAAGGGATTATTACGTTTTCAAATAGTTATTTTAATATAAACTATGTGACATAGTCTATGTCTATGTACAGAATCATAAATATTAATGAAACTTCATTATTTAAAATATTTACGCAAAGGTATATTTTAAAGAGTCCCTGAAATCAACTTGACTTTCAACTAAGTTATCCATGGCCACGGGATGTTTGAGCTCCCCTGCAAACATGTCAAGTCTTGAGTGACGACTCGTTACTCACGAGTCACGTCCCGAGTGCTGGCTCGGTGTTGGCCCCAATTCTCGGGACGGGACTTGTTACTCTAGACTTTATTTGGACATGTTTGCTCGCCTATGTTTTTTTACTTAAAATGAAAGAAGTACTGTCTGATGAATTTTATGAACTTAATTTTATTAAACAGTTAAATTGTTCAAAAAGTTTATTTTCGCTGACAATTTTCAATTTCTTCGGCAACATATCTGCAACCTTTGATGTACACCCAGTGGCCACTTTTTGTTCCAGATGGTCGTTTAGGACAAGAACATTGAACAGTCTGGCACATTTCTAAGTCATCATGAGATCCTTCCTCATAAAAGGCACCATTAACTTCACATCGACGAATATCAGGACACCAACGCTCTAAAAATTGCCACATGACTTCGCGATTGCGCTTTCGGGCAACTCGTACAAATTGTTTATAACCAACGTTACACTCACAAACTCCGTTGTACTTCGCCAAGCTAAATAACATTTTAATAACATAAGAATCATTTTAAAGCTTTATTTTAATATAATTTGAACATAATATTTCGTAATTTACGCAATAGATTTTTCAAAAATGAACTTTTAGCCAGCCGGGGTACTAATAATACTCAATAATACTCAAGTTCGTCAATTGTCAATTCTTTGAACGTTAATAACCCTTCGGTATGTATTTGAATAAGACTTTGATAAGATTTAACCTGTTCACGGCGAGGAACTGTATTGAAAAAAGTGTGAAAAATCGCATTTTTGGTCCAAAATTCTCGGGAATAAATTCTCTCCCTCGAGAAATTGATTGTCATGAAGGTCGATTCACCTATTCGACATTGTTTACATTCGATTATTCGTCTAGATCATTTGATAACTACAGAAGATCATTCTAATCATATTGTAAGCCTTGAGATAAATTGGTTCTTTTTCAAAATAAATTCTCAGGCAGTGTTTTGTAAACCATACAAAATGATTTATCGGTCTGGAATTCAGACTCTCGCTATCCATATTTTTAACAGTCACCCTACCGCTTGGCCATATTCTGGCCAAAGAGCTTAAAAAACGAATTTCAAGGCATTAATCATCTCGGATCTCTGAAATCCCCCTAAGACTCCCCTTGAAATTTTCGTGTGCAACTTTTGGTGTCTTTCGATTGGACCGGAAGTGACCGGAAATTTTGCATAGAAACAGGCTTACGGAAGCTTCAATAACGCTTTTTTTAGTCACGTGGTTTGATTCAAACATTCCGATAAGAGCCTAATCGTTTTCTCTTCCATCTGAGAGTGAAATTTTGACGTATATAGGTCCCTCATAAAAGTCCCAAAAGTCCGTTTACTGATTTTGGCCATGAAATGACCAAGCGGTAGGGTGTGGGTAGGGTAGAGTGGTAGGGTGACTGTTAAACATCTAATATCAATCCGCAAAGGGCAGTGACAAATCGTGACATGTTCAAGATAAGATAAATTCACATTCAATTCACACTCATCTGTCATGACAACCCCTCCTTTTCTTTAAAAAATTGAGATCTAAGTTGATACCAAGTTAATATAATTTAAATAGTTTTTCAAGCGGTTCAAAGTTTATTTAAGTAACGCTTCCTGATGTTTTAAACAGATTCTTGTTCGAGAAATTTTGTCGATTTTACAAAAAAATAATATATTTTTATCAAAATTGAACTTTAAATTGAAACTTAAACATGAATCAAATAATGACACCGTTTTATTTTCAATTTTCTGGCTTTGAATTATTTAAATTATAAAACAGGGGTGGGCAATTTTGAAATGATTATTCAATCATGATCAAAATGAAACATGAATCCGTCGGTTTACTTTGGTAATTAAGAATATACGTTTCGAGATATGAACCGATTTTTGAGCCGATTGAGTTAATTCGAAACCCCCCGCTTGAGTCGTTGTTCAGCTAAAGTCAGATTTTGTTTAGCGGAGAGAAGTCTGAAATCTCTGCTTCATATCTGCATCATGTCATCAGCTCACCGGGAGACGAAATCAACCCCAACCAGAGAAAATACGCGATATTAAAAGGTAAACTTAGATTGTTTTAAAACTGGGCTGCATTTTCGGCAATGCCGATGGGCAATCAGTGATGGCTCTTAAAGTTAAGGGGTGAGCGAGAATATGAATTATTTTTAGATTTCAAATGATGAGCTGAAAAGGCTGAAATATCTATAAATGTATAATATTTAATATATATAAAAACCTATTTTTGGGAAATGTTGGCCTTTTTGATTTTTTATCGGTGGTTTTTTTAAAAGTAATACTAATTTCTTCTGATTTAAATTTATGATTCATAATTAATGAATCGTAAATTATGATATATCTTTGAACTAGAATATTTTGTCTTCGTTATTATTATAGTTTAGTGGATGCTCATTTCTGATTAGCTAATTTAAATTTCAGTCAAAATCAGCGAAATTGGAGTAAAGCTGGATAATCCACCAAAAACGATCACGTGACGACGCATTAGTTAGCATTACTGTCGTCATCAACGCCGATTCCTTCACGTTTATTCCTGAATATCATTAACAAGTGATTTCAACTCAGCAAGACCATTTGAGTTAGCGAATGTAAGTTTTAGATGTGCCACGGTTAGATCACTTGTTAGATCACCCTTACCTATTTTCGTTATTTCTAGTGGAACTTTTGCATTGAAGAACTGTTGAAACAGAAAAAAGTATTCAAAAAATTGTTATGGAATGAAAAAACGAAATAACGATGGAAAGAGAGGAAAGACGAAAAACATCAAATACATGAAACGGGCTTTAATTCAAAATGTTCATTAAAATCTGGTTCGCATTAGGTTAATTTAGTTGAAACAAGTTACATAAAATAAGATTTCGGCCAACCATTGGAATAAGTAAATTACAGACGAGATATCGTCTTGAACTTGAATAAAAGTCTTCAAAGTCATTTGTTCTACCATTGTTATTCTGTTCGCTGACAATGATTTTATTTGGTCGTTACCGGCTGTTTCTGCAAGATTATGAAAACCGACTTATTCAAACTCAAAAAGAAATATTTAAAGATCCACCGGTAAGTGATGATGATGGTTTTTGGATTTTTTACCCAAGTTAGTGATCGGCTTGACCCAAGTGAATTTATATTTTTGATTTTAGGTCTCAGAGTTGTATGCGAATGTAATCTCAAAATATGGAAATCTTATAAAAAATTCAACCAGATGGGTTTATACTTCGCTCGAATCGTATCGACAACAGCAATTTCAAGAAGATTTACTTGTTGGAGAGCAAGACTCAATAACAATTTATCCAAACTGGCATGGTTGCCAAAAAGGATTTTTCAAACTCGATAAAATGGGTGAATGCAAAGGTTGAGGTTCTATCAAACGAAAAATCACTTGGAACATTTACGAATGAGAACTCTTATAGAGATCCTCATCGAAAAAAAATATTTACCAGTAATTTTGAACTTTTACAAAGAATGGCTTGATTGCGACGATATCAAGAGAATTAAAATTGGTAGACGGCTTAAATTCGGCCTCGGGAAAGAAGTATTTGATGGTGTATGGAATGATCACAAGGTGGCATATGTTCGACTTCGACCAGAAAGATTACATCAAGGTCCAATAAGGGATCGAGTAAGAACTGGAATTCAACATTTGATTCAACTTCAGCCTTCTCCCTATGTCACCAAAGTTTTAGGAATGATTGACAGCGAAAAATTACAAGTTGAGTCACGTGACTTTTCCACTTCGAATTTCAGCTTAAAACAAGATTAAAATTAGCCAAATATCGAACAGGTGGAATCTAATCTATGCACACCTGGTTTGTGCTAAATTTGAGTTGATCTAAATAACAGGATTTTGCTTTGAAGGTCACAATTCAATTATGATCTCGGAACTTGCCCCATTCGGAGATTTAAAAGATTTCATTAATACTCGACACTATTCAGGTAAGGACCCAGGGGTTAAATAGTATACTTTTTCGGGGGTTATAATATAACCGTTATATACAATGTATAAAGTAAATCATAATTCAAGTTGACATCAGTCTAAAATCTACACATTAACTTTTATACAATATATGATAAGGGTGAAAATAAAGACAAAACCAAGGTTGTTTTGGATCAGATCTGGGTTGGACTTGAGATTCGCTTTGGAGTAGTCACGTACGGGTTAAACTGAAACTTAACTTCGAAGAGGTTCAATCCCTTTTACTCAAATATCAGCATCCGACAAGAGGTGGACGAATAGAAACGAAAATATAATTTAGAGCTGAACCCACTGGGTCGACTTGGAATTGCTATTCGCCTTGTCCGAGTATTTGCTTTCATGCACAATTCACCAATTGGGAAAAGAATAAATTGCGATATGACAAAAGTTACTCGAGCTCTCAGTCTGGTTTTTAATTCATAAAACAAATTTATCAGATTTTTATATAAGACCGAAAGTAAAATTCAAAACCAATCTTAGTCAGTTTTTGGTCACAGATGATTATAGAATCGTTGCGAATGATTTAGATGATTTACCAGAGGTAATTCCAGATAATTTACCAAACTGCACTTGGGGTAAAGTCGAAGACCGTGATCCGAGTTTTCAATCACCAGAAGAAAAATCTTTTTCTCCTAATAATCCATCTCCATTCACCGATAAGGCGGATGTTTGGAAACTTGTCAATATGACCAAATTCATAATGTATAAAGTAAGTTTGAAAAACAGGAATTCATTCAAAGTCTGACCGTTCGAATAACAACTTCGAACAAGGTCAATCTTTATCATCAGAGCCGTAAAAGATGTTACATTTAAGTATGCAAATGGCGCCAAGGAACGTGCTGTGACTCAACTATTGGAACCGATATCAGAGTTTCTGAAAAAGTGTCAAAGCAAAAATCCAGATGAACGTCCAACGGCCATTGATCTAGTTAAAAAACTTATCCAAACCTACCGAAAGGCCGCCAATTTCTTATAAACTAAAATGCTGACTTACCGAAAATACCAAATCTTTATCTGCAGTAAACTTTTCATTTCAAAATTGTGTTGCTTTTAAACAGATTCAAGCCGTGAATCATGCGTGACTCATTACCGTAAAAGTTACTCATCAATTATACTTATTTTCTTCGTTTGCGCGTCATTTGAATTTAAGAGATAATGGCATGGCCGTACCGATGGTCGGTTTTGTATACTGAAAAGGTACAGTCGAGACCTAAATATGATTAAATGGCTTAATTTGATGGTGTCTCCTCCGATTTCCGACTAAGGAGTTAATGAGCAAGGTTTCCGCGGCGAAAGTTCCGGAATTAGTTATCACACAACTTCAAATTAAACCCCGGAGTTCAGAGTTCTGGACTCAGTGATTCAAATTGATAGAGGTCAAAGAAGCCTGGTAAAATTTTTTTCAAAAAATCGGGCGAGACACCAAGGGCTTAAAATACAAGAAAAGACAAATAAGGCCATAATGGCCCATAAAAAAATATTGTTTAGATTCACAAAAAGAATCCTTCTTGGAACGACGGTGAAGTTCATATCCATGAAAATCTAAATAGAGCTATTCTTGTTGACTCAGGAATGCTTTATCGACAATACAGTACGATTTTTACTCTTTCGGAATTAACTTGATCTTGTGTGTTCAAAGCTCACAAACTTCATTTTTAATACGTTTGTATTTTTTATAAAACTTAAAAGATTTCAATAGAATTGGACCTAAACTTTTATTAAAAACATCATTCAAATACTTTCCCGAGTCGGAAATGTTACTTGAAGGCCTTAAAATTAAGTTGGACAGAAAATTGATCGGGAGTGATCTCGAACGATCGCTCGAAAATTCCACAAAGAACCAAGCAATTTATCTTTCATGTCAGGAATGGTTTCAGAGAATGGCATACAAAAATCTAATGGTGAAAAATTTAAAATATCTTCGCAAATCGAGTCCAGACAAATAATTGCAGAAAAGCGCGAACGCTTTATGAAATGGACGGAACAGTGACAATGAAACATCCTTACGGGGAAAATGAAACTTCATTGCCAAGGAACAATGAATATATTGAAAAAAGGTCATGCAGTCAAGAGTTTAAACCGCCACGAATCTTTCAGCCGTGTCCCTTACAAGACAAACGACCCGTTATCTGCAATGAGGAGACTCACTATACTTCGAAACGAAGACGAATACAACAGTCGACTGTCACTATCGAAGAAATTGACTAGAACATCACAACTTTACATCATTAAGCTACTTGCCACTGCCCATTTACAAGAATAAAAAGCAAAAAGAAAAAATATAAGTTTATTGATTATAAAAATATAGTAAAATTAATAGAGATTAATATCTGGTTTATTTGGATTATTCTTCTCAAGATGATCTGCCAGCCATTGTAATGGATCCTTTGGCTTTTCTTTCGCCAACTGTGCTAATGATTTGTTTAATGTCGGTGTTACATATTGTTCTAGATATTCATTTGCACCACCACCTTCATTTTGATCATTTCGAATCTGTGGAAAGAAAAATCCGATTTCACGTGCTGATGCGATTCTACTGTCTGATCCGTGGACTGCATTTCTAGTATTATCTAAAATATAAGTATAAGATGGGCTTGTCTTGAGATTTGTTCAAAGTAAACCTTTTCCAAAAAGCGCCCTAACAGAATCAGGATAGAGTTCTTTTGCTTCCTCTGGATTCGTTGGTCCCATCAATAATCTCCAGTCCTGAATGGCATTTTCTTTGGCAAGAACTAAAGCTACAACAGGGCCAGCAGACATAAATGATACCAAATTTGTGAAGAACATCTAAAATTATTGAAATCAGGAACAAAGTATTTTCAAGTTATAATACCTTTCCGTAATGTTCGGCATAGAAATCGCTGACTTGTTCTGGTGATAAATTGACTCTCCGTCTTGCTAAAATTGCAAATCCAGAAGTTTTGATAATTCTTTCGATCTCGGATGAATCATCAACCGAATCGGGTTTGATCAAGGCCAAAGTACGCTCTAATGGTATCGCGTTATCTGCCATATCTAAAATACTTTCAGTTCACAAAATTGTTGTCAGATAGTAGGTTTTTGAAGCAGTATTATGAACAGGCACCATAATCATATTCTACAAAGTCAGTTTTCGGTCTTTTCATTTTTCGTCATTGTTCGGTCTTTAGCCTTATCGTCGCCACATTTCCGTACCATTTATTCTTCCATCTCCGATTCCGATCCAGATGACGAGCTCCCATCTTCGTCCGACGTGTCATCATCGTCATCTTGATGCCAAAAATTATAAAATGATTCAATTCGTTGATTTAGATCGGGTAGTAGACATTGGTCAAACGGAAAATAAAAATCTATTGGATTTATTTCGTGGTTTGCTCCTCGTATCATCAGTCGTTCTTTTCTTGTCTAAAGTAAACCACTAGATTTTTTTTACCAGGATGAGAATATCCACCTGTTCTATAATCACGTGGCCGAACAATATTTGAGTCTCCTTCATGACGTCACAGAATTTGACGGCAACAGCTGGTACCAGTTCAGCTAGTGGATTCAACTTTGAAAATACAATTGTTTGAAGATTTAAATCTCTTAAATTTTCAACTCCAATAGTTTCCCATCGAAATATTATTAAATAGAAAAGTGATTGGGCGACAAAATAGAACGGCAGGAACTTTTGTTGATCATTATTTTGTTTGTGTTCTGGAATTGATAATAAGTACTGAAATAATGATAAATTGTTTTGTTTCATCTTTTTTTGTCCGAGAGCATTATCAAATCATTACCTTTAAACAGAAATTTGAAAGGAGTTTGACAACTTCTATAATGGTAGTTTTTGAGATATATTCGGCACGAGCACATAAACCGCAAAGATAACCGGCAGCAGCTTGTCGTTTCAAAACCGGCTCACTTGGACTTACTATTCGCTTGAACAACCAATCAATGAACGAATCGGGAAACGAAAATTTCAAACTAAGTAGATGAAAGAAAATAAATTGAACGCATTTTGTGCTTGGTTGTGGAAGAAATATTTGCTCAAATGAAGTCATTGAATATCGAAGGACTTGAACCAGATTTGCATTAGTCTCTTCTTTAGTATCTAAAACCATTGTCAATTTTTGGATAACTTTAAGATAACTCTAAGATTTCTAAATCTATATTTGGAACATACCGGCAAGGGTAATACGTTCAATAAAGTCAATGACGTCACAGCAAATCCGATCTAGCGATTTTGAAAGAAGTAATTTATCAGGATCAAGGACAATTTTATATGTATCTTCATCCTCATTGGACGATTTTTTGGCGTCTCTTTGATTGGCTGCTTCGAGTAGAAAACTATTTGGTAGCAGATGATCTATTGCGCACAAATGTTCAAAAATTATTCTCAAAATAGTCGGTCTAGAGATTGGTAAACGTTCTTTCATTGGATAAAGACATACAAAAAAATCTTGTCAGAAGTGGGATTCGAACCCACGCCTCCAATTGGAGACCAGAACACTCATACGCTAGATCAGCGCAAGCTAGGCTTGAGTCTGGCGCCTTAGACCGCTCGGCCATCCTGACACTGGTTCATGTCGTCCTTAAGATTTATATAAAATATCCTGTCCTGCAATTATCAAGAGATTGTCCGTGTAGAATTTATGTGCATCGATTTGACCAACTTTGGAAGGAACTTTTTCTTCGAGAATTTCCATGAGAGCAGCTTTTTTAGTTCAACATTTTCGTTTGACTCGTGCGTGTCAAGTTAAACTCTAGATGAGTTAGAACGAAACGAAAGTCTTAACCATGAGTCATGGTCCATGACCCGTTACAAGTACTTGTGACGTAAATTCGGAACCGTGCCTTGTGCAAGAGGAATTTTATCCAATACAGTATCAACTATTTTATGAACAGTTTGATTTTTCAAAACTCTTTTATGATGAAGTTCTTTGATTTCACCCTCACTCATGCCATCGGCAATTATTGGAACATCTAGTGAATATTTTAGGATTTATTCGATATCGTATCCGAATCTTACGCAATGGGATTTATTACGTAACACGTTGATTACGTAATCCTCGGCCCTAGATATGCTCGTACCTCCGACCCTCCACGGACGCCGCTCAAAAACACATCTAGAAATTCTGTCTCTTTGACCTTCTAGATATGAAATGAATTCCCAGGATATCGGATCAATAGATTTGGATCAATTCCCAGAGAATAAATGCATCATAAATTTTCGGTCAACCTACATAATCATTAGTAAAATAACCTGGGCTTTTGACATACGTCAATCAGAGCCCAGGGTTTCAAAGCCATCTCCGATTTCAGCTAATCGGAGCGTCGGTATTACTTCAGTAAGTTTAGACAAATACTGTGACTTACGTTTGAAGCACATTACCATAGTGGACAATGCAAGTCGAAGATGCACTGGTTGTGAGGTAATCACAGATAGAACTGATCGAATCCAATTATCCAAAACCAAATCAGGGAAATCGTCAAACGCAAGAGAAAGTAAAGTTTTGAATATTTTTCCGTGATCTTTCGTAATAAGAGGAGCACATGATTCAATCTAAATTACATATCAACCTATTATAATGATAAGTCCACTCAAGAGATGTCAATCAAAATATTCAGGCCCTAACCTCTTTCAATAGCTTCATGAGTACTTTGTAATCCAGAAGAGGATCCGAAAGCTGATCAATAATGACATTGAATGCGTCCTTATTTCCATTATCATACTCGTTTAGACAATTATATATTTTGCCCCCAAAAGCCACCACCTTTTCTATCTGTGGCGAGTCCATAATTCCGATATTTACTAAATGAAATAGTTTTATTACAGAAGAACTCGTTTAAATCTCGTGTTGTTTTATGAAGACACAGGAGGGTGAACTTTATCAAAAAAAGTAAAAAACGACTACAGGGTATACATATAGGAAGGCTAAGAGGTCAGAAGTAAATTATCCTAATAGGTTGTGTACGTCAGTAAATACGCAATCATTACGTGTTGATATTTTACGTAATAACGTTACATAAAACGCAATCCGTGGTAATCTAATATGGTTACATGCATCGGTCAGGAGCTCGTTGACGTGGTGCAGATTTGAGAATATCATCAACTCTCATAATCATTTCTGCGCCTTCGTGACCCGATACTAAAACTTGTCTTTTCACTTTGTACGATTCAGTCACTTTCTTCTCGGACATGCATGCAATACAACCTAAATATCCACGTGATTATCAAAAATTATTTCTGTAATTTCTTACCATTATAAAGATCAAGGCCGAATGTGTTTTTTCCATCAGCATGTTTCGATCTCAGTTGAGCAATTAATTCTGCGGAATCTAAAAGTCAAAAATTTACTACCAGAATTTGAATGAATAGACTTACCTAAACCAGCGTTATCTGCCATGATTGTTGGTAATTGTCTGAGCGCATTGGCAAATGATTGAATGGCATGTTGTTCCTTGCCTGCAGTCTGTTCAACCAATTTTTGGACGGCTTGTGCCATCAATGACTCTGAGCATCCACCACCAAAGACTGTTCTAGTCTCACGGACTGTTGAATACAAAACACAGAGAACATCATGAATTGCTCGTTCAGCTTCGTCCAAGATCTAGCAAAAGTTATTCTATCGTCAGTCTTATAAAAAAACTCTTACCTGTTCAGTGGCACCACGGAGAACAAGTGAACAGGCTTGACCTTGTTGAACACCAGAAAATCTCATAACCTTATCTTCTCCAATCATAATCTCTTCGATCAAATCACACTTTCCAATTTTGACTCCCTCTGGATTATCAAAAGTTGAAACAATTTCTGCTCCCAAAACGGCGGCTAATCGTTCGATTCCTTCAAAATCGGCATGTTCAATGGCCATGACATTCTTATCAGCGAAAAGCTAAAACAACAGTTTACGAGATCATTCCAATATGAGGTTGATAAACCTGTTCTGGGTAATTATAGATGAGTTGTCTGTTTATGAAAACATTCATATCATATTTACAGATCTTTTCAACTTTTTCTTTCATTTTGTCTTTTTCGGCTTGTTCAATTTCGGCCAAACTTTTGATATCGTTTGTTCTAACTCTAGACCCAAAAACTTTGATTTTATCTGTATCCATAGCAGTATTCGCCAATAAAACGCGGGCATTTTCAACACGACGTGGCTGATTTTGTCCAGGGCTCTTATTGAGAAGGAAACCATTATCCAAAAATGAATCGGCCATTGAACTTCCTAATTTTTTGATTATTTGGATTGATTCTAATGTGGCTTTTGGGTCTGCTCGGATCTTCATGATAGCATCGACACAAATATTGGCAAAGAAATCTTTATGTTGAGTGAGTAACTTTGAACTCAATGTAGTTCTGGCAATGTTGAAAAGATCATTTCGGAATTTTTCTTCGTCTGATCCATTATCTTGAGCGACTGCTTCAAGGGCATCACGTGCTACTGCTACTGCCTTCTTCCAGCCTAAAATATTTTACATTATAATCTATTTATAATTAGTTAATTTGACCTGAAATGATGGTATGTGGATGAATCTTTAAATCAACAAGTTTTTCTGCTTCTCGTAAAAGTTCGGATGCAAAGACTGTAACAGATGTGGTTCCATCTCCGACTTCATCGTCTTGAACTTTTGACAATTCGACCAAAATCTTGGCAGCTGGATTATCGACACCACATGATCTGAGAATAGTGGCACCATCATTTGTGACTTGAACGCTAAAATTTTATGTTATGAGTGCTGCCAAAAAGTGTACGATCAAATTACCTTGGTTCGCCGTTTCCATATTGTCCTCTTGGAGCATACAATATTTTATCCATTCCACGTGGACCCAAAGTACTTTTGACCAAATCACCAATTGCGATTGCTCCTACAAATGAACTCAAACGAGCAGTTTCTGCCTATTGCGAAGATTTTAACCCATTATTCGTTCAATGTGTAATTCACATGAATAAAGTTAGGTGCGTCTTCACGATCGTCATTTGGCGAGAATTTCGCATAGAGAGAAGACAACCATCGAAGGCACACACCATTTTACATATTAAATTAAATAACTTTTTTTAATTCCTAAAGATAAATCATTAAAATCATTTCCTTTTCTTCTTCGGCACCTCCTCGAAGGACCTGAATTGGGTTCATTGCCATGGCCATTTTCTCGTTTTTATTTATCTAAAATGTTTTAAAATTAAAATTCGTTTCAAATAACAAATCTAGAACTCTCTCGAGTATTCATTTTTTCAGGGTACAGTGTGACTCATCGTTTTGATGACCCATTTGTGAGATGACTCATTGAGCAATTCAATTTAGAGTCGATTCCCTAAAAGTGATTCGGGTTAGGGTGAATGAGAAGAGTCTTCATGCGAATTTTCTGAAAATTTTCGACATTTTTACGTCGAAATTTTCAATATCAGAATTTTCGATTTTCGAACTTTGTTGAACCTGAAGAGAACATATTGCAGATGACGTCATTGCATGACTCATTGGTTATGACTCATGGAGCACAGCATTGGTTTCCGTGGGAAATCCACACGGTGTAAGAAGGAAAGATTTCCGGGGAGGATGAAAGAGAAATAAAGCGACTCAAAGGGCGCCATCTTGGGGAAGACAAGATTTGGAATGATTGTAATCACGTGACACAATAGATCACGTCGTTTTTTATATACTGGATCACGTGGGTGGTTTCTACAATATTGAAGTGATGTCGGTTTTCAGGCTTATGATTTATTCCATTTCTTGCGGTCGTCGATTTATAAACTTTTTATGGTTTCTTAACTTAAATTAAAATTTCTTTTTTTCATTTTTAAATGTCTGATTTTTCAAATTGTGAGAAAACGGAATTTTGAAAACCAAAACCTGAGCCGGATCTGTAGCTTCAAAAATCATCGATTTGAGTCGCTCACGATCATAATCATCAAACTCTTCGTCAAATCGAAACGGAAGCTCCGCTACGGGTTCATCCTCTGGATCGTAATATTGGCGAAGATATGGATGTGCCAAGGCTTCATTAACTGTGATACGTCTTAATATTTATGTATAGGGTTGCACTTTACGTTCAAGACTTATACTTCAAGTCTTTACAGATGATTGAAAATGAACCTAATTTCTCTTTGACTTACGTGTGTGGATTAAAATCTAACAATCTCTTCAATAAATCTAGACAGTCGGCTGAAGCATTTGGAAATAATTCTGCAAAATTTCGACCAGCTCGTCTCTGGAGAGATTCCACGTAATTACGGGCTCTCTCATTGGCTATCCAAGCGATCTGATCTTGTGGAGGTGTTCCGACAACATCCAATATCAAATTCAATTGATCCAAATAATGCTACAATGAATAATTAATCTCTATTGTTCTGGTCTATTGTTGAATAAGCGCCAACTCTATTGTTCTCACTTCTGATTGGTTACTTACTCGTCCGGGAAATAGTGGTCTATTGAGGATCATTTCAGCTAGGATACATCCTACCGACCACATGTCCATTGATACAGAATATGATCGAGAGTTCAACATTACTTCTGGTGCACGATACCACCTAAATATATAAATAATATAAAGCAAGAGTTTTAAATTCTAGCTTTCGTACCTCGTAGCGACATATTCAGTATATACTTGAACATCATTCCCAACATCAGCAACTCTAGCCAATCCAAAATCAATAATTTTCAAATCACAATTTGTATTGAGTAGCAGATTTGACGGTTTCAAATCGCGATGAATAACATTCGCACTATGAGAATTTTATCAACTTGGAAAAGTTACCACTAAATTGATAAACATACCTGTGTATATATTTAAGGCCCCTCAATATTTGATATAAAAAGTAGCATATGTGTTCATTCGAAATAGGCTGACTTCGAAGAAGTTTGAAGAGGTCAGTTTCCATGTATTCCTTAATAATTCTGTCTAGAACCAGTAGCGATGAGACTTTTACTGGTCAAAGTGAGGATTTATACCTGTACAATGTATAAGTGCTGCATAGCATCCAAGGTATCAGCTCGTTTGATATCTCGAACACCGATTATATTTTCATGTTGAAAGTGAAGAAGAATTTTTATTTCTCGAAGAGTTCTTTGACAATAAGTCTGATGATCAAATGGAGAAATTTTTTTTATCGCAACTGAATTATTCATATAGGTTTTTTATTATAATAAGGGTAATTGATCTACGGCTCAACGTGATCATGAATTTACCAAAATTTTCTCCATTTGCAGGATCTGCTTGATTGTCGGATGCTTTGATAACAATCCCATATGCTCCCTCGCCAATGAATTCAATACAATGATATCTCGGACCGACAACGAATGGGTGACCCCTTATGGTCTGAACTTCTGGAGCTTGGGCACCCTCATCCATATCTCTGTCTTTAAGGGTAAATGGTCAGCGTTTTTTAAATTAAGAGCATTTTTAACAGTGGAAATGGGAAGAAAGAGATACACTACAGTTAGAACCGTATATGTACAGTTACGTTATAAGTCAGGATGGTTCATCAAACGTCCTAAAACCAATAATTGTCTTTGAATAAATAATGACGTCATCATCAGCCATGACCGGCATCATTCCACCTATCTTGAGTAAGTTGCCTTATCTTCTGTTTATATTGTTCACCTTCAAATATCAAATATTAATATAATACATGTATTATGTATTTAAAATATAAGGTTATTGAGTATTACGTAATAGTTTATTCCGTTATTGTTAATTGAAATATATTGACAGTAGTAAGTAACCTGTACGCGGTGTCTGTCTTAGAGTCGCTTTAGCACCAAGTCCAGCAGTTTTATTCTCTCGAACTCCTCCAGCTTCAATTGGATTTACAATTCCTTGGCGATGTTTTCCCAGTCCAGTTCCTCCAGTCCAACCCATTTTTTGTAATAGCTGAGCACCTTTATTATCATTTCCCAGGCCATGCTTTGTTGGTTGTTCTGTCGGTCCACTGAATTATTCACATATATCTATGCTGTCGAAATGATTCATGATTCAATGAATCACACGAAAATCTTTACAGATGTATATTAAAATATATATACAAATACCTATAATCGTCATTGTAGTTATCATAATTATCTCCCGGGGGAATATCATCTCCGAATTTACTTCTTCGTTCTTTTGCTCGATCTCTGTAACTCCCTCCCATCGCTGATTGAATCTGCATCACAGCCCTTAAAACAAAATTTAACACCCATCTACTCTTAAAACGCCTTTAACCTGTATGCATCAGATTCATCTTCGGGTTCCTCATCGGATCCAGCAGGATGAAGAGTTTTTTCAAGATTTTCACGATGAAGTTTCGATTTTTGGACATGCTTTTGAAGCTGTTGCGTATCGGCAAATGCACGCCTACATAAAAGACATTTATAACTTTTCCAATCCAGATGTTCGTCATTATCAGAGTCAGATTCTTGCTTGGCTTCACGTTTTGGTTCGGGTTTGAATTCAGTTTTCGGTCTTGGAATTTCTTCTTTAAACATGTCTGTATCATCAGGGTCATAAGGCCTATCTTGGGAATATGGGCCACTAGGTGGTGTTGGTAAAGGCAAGGGCGGTGGTGCTTGTGGTGTGGCAATCTTTGACTGAAATGTCGATCCAAATGAACCAGTCGCAAATGACCCAGCAGCTGCTCCAGCCAACTTCTTTTGTTTCCTGAAAACGTAATCATCTGAAACCCGTTTACGTCTAATTGTATGGGAGCAGTCTATAAAGACGTTTTCAATTATTTCTTTTCTCTTGATCTAGTATCGTTTTTTTTCACAAATTGAAAGCGTCTAACATATTACACGTCATACTTTATATATATAAAAAATTCGATTATAATTTAATAAGTAATATAGGCTTTATTATATAGCCAAAGGCTTTCGGAGTTCTGAGTCTTACCTGAGAGCATCAGCTTCTTCTTTGCTCATAGGTTTTTCTTTTTTCTTGTTGTTGAGTTTCATCCATGATTCCATTTGTTTTTGAACATCAACTGCTTTTGCTTTCTTACCACCCATTAATTTTGTTGCTTTCCCGGGTAAAGTCTGAGTCGGATTCGCTTCGGGCTGATGATTGACCTAGTCAAGTTTATTAAAATCTCGTAAAAATGGTGTTTGGCAAACCTGATTTTGAATTGGACAGAATGTATCTTGAGTTTCATTCCAATATAAATATATCTGCTTATATTGATTATAAAAATATTGTGAATTGGGGTCCCACATTAATCCTAAATATAGTGTCAGTTTCCGACATACGGTGAATGGTCAAATCTGTTAACGATATGTGACGGTCAGTCTATGGGAAAAATACCGAATTAAAGTATATAATGTACCTGTACACGGATCGTAATACATTTGTTGTGTATTCATCCATTGGAACATTGCATAATTTGGATTTGGATATTTTCTATATCTACCATCTGCATCAGTTAATGGAGGTATTTGATCTGGTGGGATTGGTGGAATCATCCCCGCTGGTGGCGCTCGTGAGCCAATATCGGCCGGAAGTGAAGGATATAAATGAGGAGTCATATGAGGTGCGATACCCTGATCTGTTGCAGATTGTTTCATCAATTCAGCCTTCCCATTTGTCAACTGATTTGGGTCTTCCCAACTTTTTTTTATTGATTGAGCAGCTGCGATTGCATCATTTGCAGCTTTTACTTTTCATACTTTCATTATTTTTTTCTTTACTAGGAAGACTAGTTGTACTTAAATATAAATTTTGTTGAATGATTCCTTTGAGGTCAACTTGATTTTGTTTATTAGGAAGTCCATTGGCATAGTCTAAAAGGACGACAGTTCCGTCTACATTGAATTTCGGGGTTGCCTTTTGAAGGTATTCTAAAACTTGCTTGCAATCAGCCACACTTGACCACGTGATAAAAGCAAACCCGCGTGAATGTCCAGTTTGGCGATCTTTTGCCAATCGAATGTCCAAAATAGTTTTCTTGGTCTGTTCAAAGATTGGTTTCTCTGAGAGAAAATTTCTCTCACGATTAATTAACCCTCATTCACTTCGATAAATGATAACAAAATTCAAGCAAAACGGGTGACGTCATACACTTCCGAAATCTATCAGTGTTATCACCCAACTATGAGGTTATGGTCTATAAGTTATGGACCATAACTGAATGATGACATCGTTGGAGGTCAAAATCATTTTTGATTTCCCGTGAAAGACGCTAGGTGATATTCCCAAAATGTTGGATGAATACTCTCTATCGTTTAGGTCACCGGAATATCTTGATGAACAGTTCCTTTGTAATATAACCGAATGCATCAGAAATGGATTTTTCGGTCGAATTAAGATCAAGATTTCGAACAATCATTGTATCAGTAGGTTCGGTCGGGAATTTTCCATGTGCTCCACCGCCAGAATAATGTGCCATCTGCTGACCATAATTATCTCTACTTTCTCTAGCAGCTATAATTGAATTAAATACTTTGGATTTTAATATGGTCTTCAATCCTTAAATTCGGATAGACTTGATGCAGGGTTGTAAAACAGTCTTGAAAATTGATTGCGTTATCTGCGAAGTTGTGATATCCGAATTGGGTTATTTGCAAAATTAGGATAGCCATCCAAATTGTGAGGTTTGTGAAATTTTCGAAAATTGTGAATTATACTTATCTCACCCTTACAGTAATAACTCTACTTTACGGTTTTAAGTCTTTACCACTTGGAATGGACTTATGACATTCTTAGTTAGTTGCAAAATTGCGATCACCCTTCAAAAATCAAACTGGCGTATTTGCGATATTGAGTTTTTTCGCAATCGCAATCTATTTTACAACTGTGCTTGATCGATAAACGGACGAGCTTAATTCAATCCTGATTTGCTATGTCCGCCAACCCCTGAAAGCGATGAAGTGTCTGCATAATCTATTTGAAGTGGATATCCGTCGACATTGATTTTCCCCTAAAAGATATGGTTTTTAGGCTTTGCCACTGCGGGTTTCGGTTGGGCTTATCAGTTTTATTATCGGTTGCTGGTTCTTCTCTCAATCTCTCGGACATGTCTCGGACAAATAATTGCCTGGGTTGATTACCCATCCCTACCTTGCATTGTTCGACAATGTAGGTTGCGTCTGGGACACGGCCCATTTCAATGTAACCGACTCCACTCCATTCACCTTAGGTCAAAAACATTACAACTAGCTCTGATGACGTCATCATGACGCCACGTTACCTCCGTATGATGTCACAAACCCGCTTTTCTCAGTGACCAATCCCGACCATAAATTTACCTGGCTCACGTGTTGTTGCCAATTGACATGTCCGAACAAATAAATCTTTTTTTTCTAGTTCAGCACGAATCTGAAAGAATATTTATTCACTAATCCGACTAAAAAGATGTCTTACCGTATCTGCAGGCATACCCTGTGGGACACCCTTGATAACTAGAGTGGTTTTGGGTTCATTATAATTTTGATAAGAACGACTTTGGTGATGATGCCCACTAGTGTCGTGACCACTTTGATGATGGTGACCGCTGGTGTCGCGACTAGGCCATTTTGAATCATCATTGCGATAAGAATTTCGACGATCGCGATTTTCATGTCGTGATGAATCATACCTAAGAGTATCATTGAGTACATAATAGACATAAACTTGCTACACGCTAAACTTGAGCGGCTCAAGTAAATTAATAATATTAATTATTAATATACTAAGTCCAGTAGACATGAAAATTCAATCAAGATTTAATTCAAGATGTTTAAAATAAACTTGAAATTGATGTTAGTATATGGTTCCAGGTGTATTACCTTCTGTCATCTCCGCGGCGATCATTGTAACGAGGAGGACTTCTGCTTCGATCACGATTATCCTGAATGATCATTTTTGATCTTATTTCCAAATTGTCAAATATTAATTAAAATCGAAGGTCGTTATTTCACCCGTGCGAATGGGGATGATTTGACCCGAGTCTGCTGCTGAAACTCAGCGATAATAAAGAGGTAAGAAGGATTAACAAAATGGCCCAAGCGGCTTTAGGATGCGTATCTGTTCAGAGGTAATATTCACGAACTTATATTGAGAAATTACAAATAGGGTAGGCAACTAGTCAAAGCAGTTTGATTTATTCAGACTGAGTTCTGTTGGATTGAACAGACGTCAAAATTTCATCAAACGAGCTTCAAATCGAACTGATTCATTCCAAGGGCCCATAGGATCATTGGGAACTCCGAGAGGGTCTGGACGAGGTCGGGGATTCACCTTCCAGAACGAGTTTTTCTACTAACAAATGTGAATTCTATAAGGAGTTGAAAGTCGAGTTCAAATAAGAAGAACGCGTAAGTGCATTAATCCAATTTTTCCTTATTTTCAATTATTTTTAGGATTAGGAAGAAGTAAATCATTGCCACATAGCACGACGAGGTAATATTTTTATACTTATGCAGCATAACTTATGCTTTTTATTTTTACTTGGGGTATTTAATTAACATTTAGAAAATTATCAATAAAGAAGAATAGTGTTGATGGAGAAACATTCAACCATTTGAAGGTTAAAAAACTACCACTGAAACTGTTTCGATTTTTCTTTTTTAGAGCTTGGGAAGCCCCGAATGGGTCAGAAAAGAAGAAACACAAATGACGACCTTATCTCGAGAAGGTAGTTTGAGGGGATATGACAAAACGATTTGATGAGTTCAAATTGATTCAAATCGTCTTTATGCGTGGGAAGAATAATAGAACCTACACATTTAAATGATTGATTCTATTTGGGCGCATTTAGGATATTTCGTTCCTAAAAAATGTTCAGGTCTCTCTCATACCGAATGGAAAATTCCGAAATGCATAAAATGTCAATTAGAAAATCATCAAACACTCCTCTTTTTAAATCTAGGTAAAATTATCTACTAGTAATTTAGTTTTTGCGACTTATACAAGCATGAAAAATTAAACTTAAGAAGATGAACCAACATTTGGCTTTGTTTTTCGCGAAAGTTCAATATGAAAATATTAAATAAATCAATTTCATAACACTTTACTTACTCTATTAACATTTCCCCAACTTCCACCTTTTGCCCAACCATCACGTCGATCATATGATCGTGATCTATCATTATAATTGTCTGATCTGTCTGAATCGTGTCGTTCGCGATGATCACGCCCATGTCCATGACCGCCGCCACCGGCACCAGCATAACCACCTCTGTTGTAATCATCATTGAATTTATCATGTTTCCACTTTCCATCTCGTCCGCCACCGCCTCCATTACGATGATCTGTCATTCGTGGTGAATCACGATATCCACCAGAATGTCCGCCGCCACGGTTGTCTCGTCCGCGGAACCCTCTATCACGTCCACGGTCACCATGACCGCGGTATCCTTCTTGGTCATGATCTCTCGCACTTGGCCATGATCCAAATTCTTTATTACTGTCCTGGTTGGAGCCACCACCAGTTTCCCAGTCGCTACGTCCGCCACGGTGGTTCCAACTCATGTCCGAGAAGATCTGTCCGAATTGATCTGTCTGTCCGACTGTCCGGGTCAAATATGTCCGGTTTGTAGTACTGAAGAAAATCGGAATTTATTTTCAGAGGAACTTTGAACGCTTAAGAACAGAGAAGCAGGGAAGAAGCGTAGGTGTACCCCATCCGAATCTCTAGAAAATCAAGATGGTACGGACGGGACTAAAAGGGCACACATAGGTATCGCTACAGAAGAAAATATTGAAGAGATTTAGTTTAAGGAGGTACCCAGGATTGAAGAGACTCGAACTGCGTAGGTTACATATCACGTGGCACACGTGATTTATGCACAACAGCGCCAAATTGTCACGTGTGTGGCATTGGCAAATATTTCATCTACTTTTGGAATTCTTTGACCAGTCCCCAGGGCAAAAAGGACCGCCGCGTCTAAATGTATCTCCGGATTTGTGTCCGTCCGGTCCATGTATCGTGGTTGGACGGTAGATATGAATTGAACACGTCCGGTTGGCCCGTGAATAGCCGCTTTTGCTGGACCAACAATACTTGGAGTAGAAACTGGCAACTTTGGAAGAGGCAAAGCGATTATAATACCTGAAGTTGTTCCGGCGATAAGGAGATTTGCTTTTTCGTGCTTATTATATGAACGGAAGTGACTCGAATGACCGGAAAGTATAAAGTAAAGCATTCCTATAGTGGTTAAGCTACTAATACCAAATGAGCTGTGGACTCTTTGAACTTCGAATGCTGCTTTGGAAAGATCATAAGTTTGGATCATAGTTTTTGTATGGACATGATAAAGGTACAAATAGGCCAGGTCACCGCGTGCAACCCAAACACCGGACGCTATGCAGACTCCAGCTGATAAAGGGGCTTTACCCACTTCAGGAACATCAAATTTATCAATGATTATATCGCCTCGGAGAACGGAAACTGAGCCATTTGATGCGCACCATACTTCTGATCGAACAGTTATTTCAATCATCAATATTGGATAAGATGTTGGCTCAATCAAAGTCTTAAAATTAAATTGGTCGAAAATTGAAACTTTTTCTAAATAACTGCATGAGTATTGCGCACCTTTATGATTTCTAGTTGAAAGGATGAACCACTTGTAGATAAAGCTGCTAAATATACACCGCCGGATTTGGTTGCAATAATAAGTTGATTTTCTCGATTTGTCAGAATTTGAACGACTGGATCGGAAGTTAGTTTTTTGGTAACGCCAAGTCGTTTGAATGGTTCAACATCTTGGAATGCATAAACGTCACCATTTGCTTGAAAACACCAGACTGCAGAGTAAAGTTGATAAAGGCATGTGACTTAAATAATAATGAGTGATTAGTCAATAACTCTATAATTACTGGTTACCTTGGTCTGTCAAAGATATTGACGAAATATTTTGGTGAACATTTCGACCAAAAATTCGTTCATTGATTCGGATTTGAGTTTCTTTCGGTTCAGTAGATTCATCGTCTTCTTGATTAATATGTGTTATTTGAATTAAATCATCAGTACCATTCCAAAATAAAATACTGCCATCGTAAGCTGGTGACGGGTAAGCATGAAATGCAACTAAAATTCGGGTTAAAATGATTTTGATGTGGGATTAGGGGAATGAAAATGGCATACCAGTGTCAGGTCGCTTATGATCATCGTCAATAGATACTTCAGGTGTAGTACAAATAGAACCAATAAATATCGGAAGAATTCTATCAGCTCCTGTTGTTGAATCATCTTCTTCCTGTGTCTTCCAACCAATATTTTCATCCTTTTTCGAAAGAGATATTTTCTGCCCACGAATTAGATCAATCCATGCACGTCCAGTATTCCCATTAGCAAAGCGAAGAATTTTTGTCCACCCTGACGATGTTCGACTCGTAAATGAAACTGTCATTGAATTCTGAGGACCAATAAGTTCTAGCTTATCGCTCATTCTATCTTTGATAATATTGATTTGTTCTCTCAGGCCATTCGTGTCACTTATTTCTAGACTCTCCATCAGACTTTCCATTTTTGAAATTTTTTCCAGTTCTGTTTGAATTTTATTTCTATCGCCTATTCGGCCAATCAAATCGGGATTCGAATTCTTCAGATCATCCATTGCAATTTTTGTGATACGTGTGCTCCATTTTATTTTACATCCGTCCAAGTTTGCATCATTTGTTTTCAAACGAGCTTTCTTTCCTTCTTTTCCAACCAAAAAAATCAATTTTCCTTTATCGGTCAAGATAATAATCCCTTCACGAACATCAATTGGAACTTCATCATCAGAAGAATTTTCGGTTATTTCAGAACATGGACAGGAGCGTATAACTCGACCAGTGGTTGAGTCGCCGCCATCACTCAAATCACGTGATATCTTCAATAATTTTTGATAAAGCTGGTGTTGTTCCTGAATTTCACGCCTCTGATCGAGCTGCTCGGTCAGCTTGTCTAATGTGGTGACAGCTCGTTCAATTTTTACTCTATCCACGTGATCAAATGCTGTGTTTGATAAAAGATCTTGAAGAATAAGCAGAAATTGGGGAAATCGCTGGACGGGTTTCAACATTAATCCATATAAATTCAAATTATCACCTGAGATAAGTCATAAGTCAACCTACGTAAAGGGTCCGATGATAGAACTCGTACCTTGAATATTTTGTTGCTGACAACAGAATTCTAAAAACTCTTTTTTCCTTGAGCATAATTTTCTAATTAATTCCAAATTATCTGGTAGACAATTAATGAAATTCGAGTAGCTCTCTAGCACCATCTGTGATCCAAAAGCGCCACAAAATATTTCACCAATAGCTTGTTTGGTATCCCATTCCATAATCACGTGATCAAGTTGTTCTCCAAACATTTGATGTCGTTCTATTTTGAGTTTTATTCAATTCATTCAAAATTTATATTGTTTCTGTCAAACTCATTCCTAAGATTGGTTCGACTCCAGAGAATATCTGCTCGACCAAATTCGAATCGATAATTTTCATATTTAACAGTCGATCCCGATAATTGCTCTGTAACGTTTCAAGTGACGAAATATAACTTTTTTCGGTTTTCACCAATGATTGAATAATCAGACGACGTTTTATATCATTGTCAGTTGCATCCGGAGGTGGTGGAGGTAAATGGGCCCAAGCGGACGATATCGAACTACGGCGATCGAATTCGACTGATTCAGAAACAAAACTTGGATCCAAAGCCTAGGTTTGAGTAAATCATCAACGTCAAATATAAGCATAAAATACCTGTGAGTTTCTCTTTGATTCTTTATATGCATGTCTCTCAATCGCAGATCTAGGTCGTTTCACATACCTAACCATATCTCGCACTTTTCCGTATCCAGCTTCACGAATCGTCGATCGGAATGTTTCCCTCAGCCTTATAAATTTAATTTTATTCAGCGGTTCAAAATTGGTTTACTTGATTTCACCACGACTGGATAAGAAAACGAGAAAATCTTACCTGGATGTTAAGTTTGGTCCACCAGATTTTCTTCGTGATTCTTTGTCAAAATCATCCAAACTATTATCGTCCAATGTCTCTTCACTAAAATAATTTTTCAAATGTGCCTCGAAGTCAAATCTCCGATTCTTTCGATGTGAATAAATATATTGATTTTTCCCATTCGATAAACAATTCTTTAAATAGCTCTAAATAGATTATTTACCTTGTTTCAAGCTCTGCCCAACTCCCTCGACTTGAGCCTATTGATCTGCCGTGCGGGATGGTTTCATTTGGAAGTGATGTGAAACTATCTGGTCGTGAATTTCCACCTTGAGAATTCGTTGCTTCTGATTGGTCAGTCTCACGGAGCACTAAAGATAGGCATGATTGTGAACGAACAAGATTGGGACTTTCTGCGGATTATCAACACATCCCATTATTAGTCCGTTACGTAATTATATCATGACGTTATCAAGTATTACGTTATTAAGAATCAGCCCTGTCAACGTCTGTTTCTGTATCGGTATCAACATTATAAAGATCCGATCGTGAGACGTAACAAAGTCGTCCACTTTCGGTTCTTCTTATAGGATTTCCGAACAACTTTGAAAGCTTTAAAATCGTGATTGACCGAAAATGCATTTAGTTTTAGACGAAATTAATAAAAGTTTCCTGTTTTATGCTTCTAGATGCCTTTCGGGCAAATTTTCCCGTTCGGGTTCGTGACTCTCGCCCCGTTTCTTGATCCAACCCGGCCTCATTCCTATAAAAAGCCGAAAAGTCAACTGTTGAATCCATTGGCATTTTATTTTTTGTTCTCTATTTCAAACCCTTTTAGGGTTAGGTTTATTCGTTTATATTTTTGACCAAGGATAATGGACCTGAGTAATCAGAAAGAAGCAAGGGGGCCACATGCAAAGTCTTCAAGATAGTGAATACTGTCTCTCTCTTGAAGAAAGGAACAATTACCTGGGACACCCGCGCGACGAAAACACGACGGAATGACGTGCACGATGATCAATCACATGATGATACATCCGAAAAGAATAGATTTTATACGTGGGTCTAGTACGTTGTCTAGTAGTACTTTTCATAAAAGTCATTTAAGGCACGCTTGACTCAACCTGCGGTTTCGGCACGAACAAAAAGTTCGAAGGTCAAGAACTCTGTGGTCATTTTTAAATCCCAGGTAATTGCTGAGTAAGTCATCAGGGCAGTTCGAACTCAATATCAATCGAGGGTTATCGGTCCGGTCAAATCAGGTTTTACCTTTTGAATCCCAAAATTCTGTTGAAAATAATTTCTCTACGACTGATTTAAAATAATTACTAGCCCTAAAAGTGGACCCGTCTGCAAATGCAGTTTCAAGGATCGGGAAGTGCAACATTTAATTACCTGCTTTATAATGACTATGACTCATGTGATGCAATGAGTCATTTTCATACGGCGGATAGACGATATCTTCTTCGTCGAAGTCATCGTCATCTTCATCGTTGTCCTCCAAAGCTGCGTCCACATCATGTTCATAGTCCGAGTTCAAAGTCCAATCACGACGCATGTCAATTGTAGAGAACTTAATTGACAAGATCAAATAAGCGAATCAGAGAGCAAAAAACTCTTAGAAAATTGAGTACCTGTTTTCGATTCAATGTTGGAAAGCGTTGGTCAAATGAGTCATTCGGGTCGATTCCGGGGGGTATTTGAGGTGGAGGTGGTGGAGGCATTCTCGGCTTTGTTGAGGCACTGCGCGTGGGTGGCGGTGACCTTGGTTTATGATTGGTCGAATGGATTGTCGAAGGATGACGATTTTGTGGAGGTGGTTGTGGATAATGATTACGATTGGTTGGATGAAAAGTCGATTGTTCTTCTTGAAAAGTCGTTTTTGGTGGACTTGTCGATTTCACTCTTCGAGCTGGTACGGGAGGTGGAAACCGATTTGAACCAGATATTCCATTACCACCAAAACCAGTTTGATCTGATGAAGATTTTGGTATTCGGGAATCTGAAAAAGATATCATAACGGTTGAAAACAAGCCGGGGAGTTGTGAGGTGGAAATGACCGATATGTGACGATGTGATCATCAAAAATTCATATTGGGCCAGAAATTGAATTTTTGACTTTGACAAAAAATGTGTAGGTGGAATATTCTGGTCCATTTTAACTTTCAAGGATGTGAATATGAAAATGGGTGGTTAGAGACTGATTAGTTTATCCTCTCTTTGACCTTTTGATCTCTTGTGTTAGCAACAGAAGCATCAGACTCAGCATAAGACTTAACTCCAGGAGGTTAATTTAATTTAAACCCATTTGTATTTTCAGCTAAACCAGTTTAAAATCGGTATATAGTAGTGTGTTTGCATTACCTGATTGTTCCGGATTTTGGAGTTGTGGTGGTGGCGATGGAAATGTTTCATCTGGAAACGTCCCATCCGGGAAAACCTGACTATGGACACGATTGAAAATTGAGTCTGCATCAAGCCCGGATGAATTTTCAGATACAGAACCATGTCGACCCGAACGCGGTGTCCCATGTGGAGAACCAACCACCGGTGACCTCGTCCCGATCGGTGATCCATAGCCAGATGTTGGACCGGACCGATGGCTCATTGGCTGGTAAGAACCGGAATTACGTTCAAATGATGAATCATAATATCCAGACTGTAGATTGACATTCTCATCATAAAAGTCATGTGATAGACGTTGATCACGCGGCGTTTCAAGTGTTGAACTTATTGAAGGAAGAGGCCTAAATTCAATGTCAAGCACGGTCAAAAAAGAACAGATGACCCTTGCACCCTTAAATAATAAAGTAGGGTCCATTCTGACTCTGTCCAAATGATCCGACAAAAATAGTAAGAAAAGAGCGCTCACGCCCACGCTCGCTTAGTCAGGGCCACCATGGACCCCACGTTATGTTTTAATAAGATTATTAACGTGGTTTAAATTTTGAAATATCCAAGGATTGAAGCCTAGTCCAAGACTATAGAACAACCTATTAAATAAACCCAGATGTTTAAGGGTAGTCGACGTAGTGATTTTAATATTTTCAACGAAAAGGTTCTTTATTGATTGGTTTTGTCAGTATTATTGAACTTTCTATAAATCACACTCTAAAAAAGCTTTTACTTTGTGGCATATTTTATCGTCAAAAATTATAGTCTAATATTCAAACAAAACGTTTTTCATACTTATATTTTTTCCAGTGTATTATCGACGATAATACCTAATTTATCTTCTAATTTAAAATAAAAAAATTCTATCCCATCGAATATGAGACTCTTATAATATCAAATACTGTATATCATATACAGAATATGTGCCATAATCACCCCGCAAAGTGTAGTCAGAAGATGACTAGGACTTTGGGATCGCTGAATAATTCTGAAGGATAACTGTTGAAATTGGTCAAATTAGAGGGTTGGTTATGAGGATAATATCCGTAGTAAAGAATCGGTTTTTATTAGATGTAATGGCGAGGAACCATAATTATTCACGATAATTTTATAGCTGATTTTTTAGATTGACACTACGCTTATTGGGCTATTAATTTTCGTGACTGTATATCGGGTCAGCAAGACTAAATTCCTTTGATCGATTGGGCCCTCCGTTACTCTTTAAGTTTCTCACCGTTCAAATGAATCTAGTTTTTCGTCAGATTTTGATTTTGTTATTTTTGATATTTTCTCTTGTGCCTTATTCTGAATAGTTTTTACACTTCCTGCTGTCAGTTTTCGAGTTTTTTTTAATCCACTTCGAAGTGATTGTCTCCATTTTGACCCTTTTTTGAATTCTTCTGTGTCCAAACTCTAGAAATAAACTCTGAGAAAACCATAGTTTCCAAAAAATTTACCTCGTCAGAAGGAAAGAGCTGATGATTGTTATTTCGAGTTCCCATGACCCATTTCTTTAATTTTCGACACGAAAGTCTGAATGATAAATTTTCTCTCAAAACTGTTTTGAATGGAAAAGAAAAAATAGGCACAACAATAAAATCCATTTTGGATCGCTCCTCTCTTCAATGTCATTCGCGGATTAAAGAAAAAAATATTCAGACTGAAACATTGAAAAATATAAAAATCAGATTTTGCAACTTCAGAGCTCGATTTGCAGCTTGGTGATCACTCACGCTACAAAATACCCATCTCGCGGCAAAATCGAGCACTAGAGCTTTAGTCTAAGATAAAAGAGATTTTCATGAGAATTGGTTAACCGGTGAATAAACAGACAAAAATTGACAAGGCTTACTGTTCGAGCGTACGATTTAGATTATATAATTTTTGAGACATTATTAACTTTCAATTCAAGATCAAACTATTCAAAGTCATTTCTAGTTCACCGAGTTCATGGTGGCCATAAAACCAGCCGGCCTTGAGTCAAGTACCATGTTACAATGTGATACTTCAACCGTACGAGTCTGTATTTATCTACAGAAATTAATATGAATCGTAATGGTGATTTCACAGCATCTGTCAATTTTCAGTTAAAATTTTCAAATACGATTCCGGAGATCACTCAACTTCAAATGTTTGACTGAAATTGGCCGAATTCTTTTACCCATGTTTTGGTCTGTTACTAGACTAACCACTTTCTTTATGAAACTTAAAAGCAAACTTAATCTTCATCCTATCCTTACTATTATCCGACGAATAATCTGAAGAAAACCTTATCCTACCGTATTGAATTTAAGTGTCTCGACATTCCTTTCATTCTGTTCATATTAAATTCTAGCCCTTTCCTGGAAAAAAAAGAAAAAAAAACAACCGGTGAATTATAAATCATTTATTGAAATCGATCAATAATTTTTCTCTTTCTATTTTGAATATGTTGCGGGACTACATTTACTAGACTCGTAAAATTTATGCCTCATTTGGACTCTGAAAAAGAAACTTATCGCGCCAAAATAAAATTCACTCGAGCCAAAAAGGACCGGGAATTATGAGATTAAAATAAAAAAAATCAAAGTCGGACGAAAGTATTAGCACGAGATGGACTTTAGAAAATAAAGTTTTCATCTTGGGATTCTGAATTATCGTTCTTTATAATTATTGAAATATGTTAAACAAATAATTTACTTTTATATAGATTTCTAAATATAACCGAATTTGTCAGTAAGTACGAACTAGTATCCTAAATTACAAGCTATATAGCCTATCACTGTATTCATGTGAGTCTGAGATGCTTGTGGTTGGTTTGGTCAGGTATATAAACCAGGGTTCGAAATCACCAGGGTTCGAAATCACGACAAAAATCTTGTCGTGCGATCGTGCACGATTTCGTGCCCGACCAAATTGGCTGTCGTGCACGATTCGTGCACGACAAAATCGTGCGCGACAAAAATCGTGCACGACAAAAATCGTGCGCGACTTAGATTTTGGTCCGAATAAATTTTGATGAAATTGGCTTAAAAACACTAATTCGATCAAATAAGATCATTTGGTGTCTATTTTAGTGCTTTTTTTGCTTGAAATTATAATTTAACGTCAAAAATTTCACCAAAAATTGTTTGCCCAACTAGAAAATCGTGCACGACAAAATTTTTGTCGTGAAAATCGTGCGAATCGTGCACGATTTTTGTCGTGCACGAAATCGTGCACGATTTCTGTCGTGATTTCGAACCCTGG
>SCLD01098163.1:0-11015 GCA_004367895.1 Oikopleura longicauda | reverse complement strand
AATTGTTCCCCTTTATCCTTGGAAATGTTCCTCGTTCGTTATTCTTCCAAAATTTTCGTCGAGCTTTAGCTTATTTCTTGGAGTGTATTTTTCGGGAGCAGGTACTGAATAAAATTTTCTAGTACCGTGTTGAGTTTTGCTAATGTTGCAACATTTGACACATGATTTCCACACAAATCGTAGACTTTTAAAAATTCCAATTTTTATCGCAATCAGAATTATGACCGCAGTCATTGTTAAGCTTAGTATTGCACCGATCGTAGAGCCTTGCTGCATGAGTTCGTCAGAAATGTGTGTTCTATCTAAAAACTGAAATCCAGTGTGTACCAGATCTGAAATTTGCTCTTTTCTTTTCGTTAATTTGGTGAGATCAATAGACTTAATTTTTGCTTGAGTGACTTTGACCTCAACGTCTGGGTGTTGACCCACAAAATATCGTCGTGGTCCACATTTGAACGACTTCCTTGTTGGACCAACTGGGATGATGCAAACGGTGTTTTTACACTCATCTGTTTCTTTATTATTGAAAACAGAAACCGTTTTATCGGACATTTCGGATATTTGAATTTTCTCCTCTGCTGAAACGAGGTATCCCAGGTCGCCGATGTGTTCCACCAGACAGGGATAGTTGCTGGACGTCAATTCTAGAGTGCAATAGTGGGTAATTCCCTGTATTGATACGTGCAGTATCGACTTGACACACTCATTATTCTGGGCATCGTTTTGACTGTAGTCTACGATCCAGGCCCAGGGGGTTTTAAGAAATTTGGATTCGGAAAATGAAATAAAATCTCCGTTGAATTGGACCACAATGTCTGGTAAAGATTTTATTTTCAAGAAGTGATGCGTGGTGACTACATCACGTTTTTCCCGGTGGATTTCTTCCTTGAGTCCCTCGATAAACTTCTTGAAGACGGTGTCCAAGGTATTGCTCTCTTCGTCCGTAGTCATTATGTCTTCCATTATTTCTTTGTTTATATCCGTGATATTTGATTTGACCGTAATTGCTTCGGATATATATGGAACGCCGATTCCGTGAAACTTCATAGCGGTATAATCTTCACTAATCGGAACATGCATAGTGAGCTGGAGTACTATTCCAATTACCTTTATAGTTATCAACGGCTTATCCAACTTACAGCGAAATAGACTTCGTACGCTACTACCGAAACAAAATTTGCTTTCACTTAACGATGAACATATCTTTGTTAAAATTGAATTTTCAATTTGGTCGGGAACTTCCCCGTTTGCGCAACTTCTCAAAATTGCATCAGCCTTGAATTCCAGTTGGGAGTGAGCTTCCCTTAATTCTGTGAGTATCAAGGATTTGGACAACTGATCAGTAATCGAACAAACTGCGACTTGTAATCTTTGACGTTCATGCTGATCTGCTTGTAGGGTCAACAGTGTTTTAGAATTTTTTTCTAGAGCTTCTTTCAATTCCAAGTTGTTCGCAGTCATGACGTCTTGTACCCTTGATATCTGGCTGTCAATATAGTCACTGGTGAAAAATCCTCCCTGGGCGTAGTACTGCCAAATTGATCGTCTCTCCCTAGTACTACGCCTTTTACGGGTTTGAAGGGGTAAAATTTTTGCAGCGTCACCAGTGACCGCAGTATATGTTCCAATTTTGGACTTGGTGCCCTTGATTGTAGCACTCAGAATTGCAATACAGTAGTTTTGAACGCGATTTTGTGGAATCCGTCCATGTCCCATTTCATGAATTCGTCTTGGATTTGTTAATTCGTGTCGAGCCATCATGGCAACGATTCGGTCCATGTTTTTTGTTAAGCACACCCCTTCATTCTGTGATGCTTTCTTTGAACAACAGATTGTAGTAGCTCCTTGCACTTTACATTTTGCCGGGGACTGTCCTAAATCGGAGTTATAACATGCCCTCAGCTGTAATTCCTTATCGTTGTCCGGGTTCAAATCTATAACAGGAAAATACTTGCAGTCCACTTCGTCTTTGTTACACAGCAGTGGGTTGGCTTTTATGGCGTCGACCGTCAATTCTTCATTGTGGTCAATCTTCGGTTCTGCGTTATGATTGATATTGACTTGTGTGTCAATAAATTCATCCAATTCGATTTGAATTTGAGCCTTGAAATTCGCTGACGCAGCATCCACCAACGTTGCAAAATTCTCATCGTTTTTAGCTGAACATGAACTGTCATTCACGCTCTTATCTATTCCAGGTAATTGCATCTCTATACGTAAATTGGTTCGAATATACCCATTTGTGACAATGATAGCATTATCTCGATTCTCAATAGCTACTCCTAAAGGAGGGTAAAGAGTGATGTCGAAAGTTCGATACATTTGAAAAAGTAGAATTAAAATCTTCATTTTTGTAAAATTCTCTGTTTTGAAGAAGAATGATGGTTAGGTTGAAAAACGTTTCTTATATACACTAACTTGATGATTCGGATGACCGCGATGATTCCAAAAACTTCCGGAATCATTACTCACAATAACTCATTATTAGTCATCTTTCTACTTCCACCATTTGAGACATTCGCAGATTCTCCTCTTCTTTTCTATCTGACTCACTTTTTCCTTCAGGCCGTATTTGATGGAAGTCATAAATAATTCAAGTTTCTTTAAATCTTCGCTGGAGCTACAGAATATACCGATCGGGATTTCTTCATATTCCATTTTCAATATTTTTGCGATTTCGTTTGTTTCGAGGAATATACTCTTTAATATCTCTTGTTCTGACCTCTCTTCAAAAATATCCGTGAATTGCTCCGCATTTTGGTTAAATTGTTCCCATAACTTGGTGTATTTGGCTCGTACAGTAATTTTACTTTGTACAGATACTTGGTTCAAGTTTTCTTGAAGAATGCATTTAAACGTCGAATCTAAAGATTCGAAACTGTCACTACTCTGGTTTTCCATTTTTAGGAATAATCTCTATTTCGTCGTATTGGTTCCTTTTATATTCCTCCTGCGCAGAATCATCTTATGATTACTCATTTTCTTGTCGGCTTCAACTTTCTTCGGAATTCTTGGTTTCGTAGTCTCCTCACGTTCTAGAATCTTCTGTGTCTTCCGGCTTCCCGACACTTTCTTGTTTCGCTTTTCGTTCATTTCGTCTGCCATTCTCTTCAACTGTCCTAATGTAACGTTACTGTTGTAATTTTCGCCTTCTTTTGAGTTTAAGTTTTCGTCAGATCCAGTTTCATCCGTAATAACCAATTGAAGATCGTCACCTCCATCTGATTCTTTCTTCTGGACCTTTCGCAAATATCGACAGTGAATTTTTCTGATTCTAGGTTGAAATTCCTTACTCGTCAATTCTCTCAAGAAACACGTATTTGTAAACGCATTGATTGACATCACTTCCCAGACAGTTTCACTAAAAGGACGAAACGCCTTTTTATTATCATTTTGAATAAATTTTTTAATTCTCACGTGATCTCCTTTTTTCAATTTCGGTCGTCTCTTTACTTCTTCCATAACCTTTTGACGCTTTCCTTCCATCATTTTCTCCATATCTACTCGAATTTCTTCTGACAGCTCGTAAAGATTTTTCAAATTTTGATCTTGCGCAAATCTTCGAGCCTTGCTGAGTTCCGGCAACTGTAAAATCCAGCTGCTTGTACGGTTGAACATGACTTCAAAAGGACAAAATTTTTGACTTTTTGATTTTTCGAGATTTATTTTGTGGGTAATCAAATATAAATTCAGATGCAAATGCCCATTGTCCGTACCTAGCATCCTAGTACGACTTTGTATTTCTAGGATAGATCGTTCGGCCCTGGAATTTGACCGACTGTTATTCACAGTAGATCTCGACACTGTAATTCCAAGGTCTTTGTAAAATTGTTCCATAATCGATGAATTCAGATTAGCCCCGTTGTCCTGAACAATGGTATGTGGTAGACCAAACGTTGTGAAAATCTCAATCATTGCATGCTTTATACTGACTGACGTGCCATCGGTTAATACACGTGTCATTATAAACTTTGAGTATGAATCTACTGCCACTAGTACAAACACGGGACCAATATTCATAAGGTCCACATGTACAATATCCATGGGTGCTCGAGGGTGAGCGACAGTATAGCTTTTGGCTTGAAAACACGGTGCACTGCGCGCTGGATCACATATTCTACAATTTTGAACACAAGACACCACGTTGCGATATTTTTGATATAGCCAAATCCGATATTTGGTGAGTTTCTCCAGAGTGCGCCGGATGCCTTCATGTTTGGACTCATGTATATATCTTATGATAGTCTTGGTGTAAAATTTAGGACAGACGATCATCGGACCAAAATTTGTCTGTCTAACCAGTGTTCCATCAATAACCATGTACAGTCCTTCTGGTGTGTTCTTCTTTGTTTGGCAAAATTTTGAGTCGTCTTGAGCCAGCTTGATGAGTTGATGCAATTCGTCCACTGATTTATCCAGTCGATGTACCTTCAAAACCTTGTCAACATGGTCAGGTTCCGTTGGTTTCGGTTCTACTGTGATTGTGTTGACCGGAACAACGTCATATTTTCCATTTATCATTGCCTTTAAACTCAATAAAGGTTGACGACTTGTGTTGCCCATAATGAATTTGGAATCTTCACCAACGGTGTATCCTTGTCTAGACAGAAAATCAGCCAAGAGGAACGATGGTTGTTTGCCGGATACATGTCTGACTTCGTATTGAAAGCTACTAATATACAATAAAAATCGAACAGCTGGCAAGCGGCGGTTTATTTCTACTGATCCAATTCGTAATCTTAGAAGATAAAAAATAGAGGCGTTATCGGTTTCTATAATGACGGGTTGATTCAACAGTATATGTTCGAATTTTACCAACCCCTCGAAGATACCTTTTAACTCCTTTTGGGCAATGGCCCAAAGTTTTTCACTGGAATTTAGACCCATACTATGCACACCAATGATCCTTCTTCCACCATTGCCGTCTTCTTGTGACAAAACAGCGCCAAGTCCATTACTACTGGCATCTGTACTGAGGATCATGGGTTTAGTATAATCAGGACATTGTAACTTCACTGCCGTCTTCAGCAAGTCCATCAATCTTGCCCACCATTTATTCACTACCTCTTGAGAATAATCAGTCTTTTCACTGGTAAGGGCGTAAAGTGGTGCGGCATTTGCACTAAAATTAGGAATAAATCCACGAAAATAGTTGAGCGAAGCGAGCGCGCTGTGCAAGTCTTTCTTTGTGTTAGGAGTTATTCGACTCGAAAGCGCTGAAATTCGGTCAGCCATTGGTTCCATTCCAGTTTCGGAAAAATGAAATCCAAATGCATCTAGTTCCTTTGAAAACAATTGTATTTTTCCAATTCCGATTTTCAATTTGTATTTAGTCAGTCTTTGCAGTAGTGTTTCCAATGTTTGTATTCCTTTCTCAATAGAATCTACAGAATAAGTGATATCGTCAATGTACGTGGTGACATGATTATTCAAGTCTCCCACCACATGCAATTGTATCATATGCGAGAACACAGTGGCTGCATTTTTTGCACCCATGACCATGCGTTGCCATGCATAGGTCTTCCAACATTTTGCACATTGAATCGTATACCATTTCTTCTGTTCTTCAGGGATGCGCACACTCCAATATGCTTTCTGCACATCGAGTGACACATAAAATTTCTTACCCATAATTTTATTTGCAATTTGATCCAACCTTGATAGTACCAAATTTGTAGGTTTTGTACTTTTGTTGACCCATCTCAAATCACTGACTGCTCGCCATTCTTCATCTTTCTTCGGTACAGCCAACAAGTTGCTTGTTATCACTTGTGTTTTTATTTCTTTAAGTACCTCCATTTCGCACAATTTGTTGATTTCCTCGCACAGGAATGACGCCTTCTTTGGATTGATAGGGTAAATTGGGCATGGTGTTGGTTCCGGTATATCAAACTCCTGCGCGAATTCTTCTACAAAGGCTGGCAGATTCCCAATTTCATTCTTCTTGACAGAAATACAGGAACTGTACTTTAGTAGTATATTTTTAATTCTATTTCGTTGATCAGTAGGTATTGAAGCGTCAATATTAAATTTGTTTTCAGCCCATGCCAATTCTATTGCTGCCTTCGCTTCTTCAATAGTTGTTCCAATTGCGGTTGTAGGTGCTTCGTGCAAGTTTGCTGATTTTGTGAAATTATCGACAATAGTTGGAACATCATCACTGGAGGTTTGAATCAGCCCACTTTTGGCAGTTTCGAATATTCCATGTCCAACTTCTATAGCTTCCATGGGTGTTGATTTTGCAATATCGATTTTATATACAGCTATTTCAGGAGTCATGCTGATCAAGTGAATTTGGATCGGACGCGTTGTACCAAATAATCTTCTCTCCTTGGTCAAAATACCTTCATGTGATAAACTCAAATGTAGACGTTGGATATCAGGCCATCCAATTATACACTGTAATGCGTTACGGCTGTCTATCACGAGGAAGTTTATTGGTCTCTTGACCCCATCTACATAAAGGTATAGACAGATTTCTCCTACCATATCCACGTCCGCTCCTCCAAAAGCGCCAGAGAGCTCCAATTTTGTGGTGAGAGGACTAATCGTACATCCATTGACCCTACTAAAAGCAATTAAGGACACAGCTGAGCCAGAGTCGATGATGGATTCCACTTTGATTGTCACTCTCTTGATAGCATCATAAAGTTCTATTGTCCTGGTCAACGGCGCGAATTTCATCCTGAAAATTGTTAGTTACATTTTGTACAAATAGTCAGTCGTAAAATTTATTGTTGAATTCGTCGTGATCGACAATCTCTGGCCATGTGGCCGGGCTTTCCACAGTTGTAACAGTTGTTTGCATTGCAGTCTTTGGCATAATGCCCAGGTTTGTTACATTTGAAACAAGTGAATCTAGTCGTTGTTCTAGAAGATTTTTCCCCATTGGTATTGGAATGTGTACCAAAACGCTTATTTCCGAAAGTATTACTACGCTGAACTGATCCATATTTCCTTGGATTACCTCTTCCTGCTGATTGTCGTTGTCGACAGTCTCGAGCATAGTGTCCCTTTCGATGACAGTGATAACATTCGACTTCGGACGAACGATTTTGCGGGTCTTGGCTTTTCCATTTTTGAAATTTACCACGTCCACCTTTCCATGTCTGTCCTCCACGTCGTGCATTGATGTTCATTACTTGCAAATCTTCTGTTATACCGTCAACGGTTGTTCCAGAATCCGTGGTTTCAATATAGTTGACACTCGGATTGTTACTTTCCTTCAATGCCATTTGTGTATTACGTGTTGCTCTCGCGAGCTTGCTTAAGTCCAAGTCATCCAACCGAGAACGAACTGCTATTCGGACCCTTGGATCCTTCAATCCATTCAAATATATTCGAATTATTTCATTCGTTTCAGTTTGTGACTTCATAACATCAGTTATTGTCTTCTTGTTCTCATTCCTGGTTTCGTAATATAGGTTTATTACTCGACTTAAGAAGGCGTACGGACTTTCATTTCCTTCTTGCCGCGTACTCTGTAATTCTCGCAACAGGTCCACCGCAGATAGACCATATGCCATTCGTAGATACTTTATAAATGATGAGACATCACTTTCAGCTTCTTTTGGCATTTCAGCGTAAATATCAGTTCTCCCACTTTTCACTAATGAAGCGTTTATCAATACTGCATCATCACTGAGTAATCCCAACTCTTTAAAACGAGTGAGATCACGTATGTATTGTCGAAGGTAAGATGCTTCTTCTGTTGCATTGTTTGTCTTTCTCCAAATCGGAATACTACTGCTCGTGTCAAGTTTCATCTTTTCTGCGTCAGTAGTCACTCCAAACACCTTCAACTTGGTGGTTTGATTTTCGGTTGTCTTTGCTAAATTACCAGGGATTGATAGAGGTTCCGTTTGACTAGCCGCTTGCGTTATTACTGGAGTATTTTGTACTTCAGCATCTACAGCTTCAACTTCCGGCTCGAGAACAAACTCTGCCGGGTCTATTTCAGTAGCCATCGACATGTCAATAGTTGTATCGAAGGTCGGCTCGCCTCCTTGCTGTGAGATTTGTGAAAATTCCAGTAATTGCTCTTTGAGGTCTCGTTCCGGATCGATTTCTATCGCCGGTTGTCGCTGTGAATCGATCTTCTCAGTTAGTCCTTTGTCCAATCTTGCTTCAAGAGTTGTTAAATCCCTCTTGACACCACCTGATATAACTTTTATATCAGTTGCACCGAGCTTAGCGACGTCGATGAGGCTTTCAAGTTTGTCTTCTCGTATTCGGGTTTCGATGAATGGATGGTATTTTCTTACGTAAGCTGCTTTCTCTGTATTTCGTGTTAAACCCGTTTGGCCAAATTCAACTTTATTCTGATTATATAATCGGTCGTAGTGTTTCGAAAGTTCTCTATTGCTGAGTCTAGAGGACCTTAACTTTGCAAACACAAGTGTCATATACTTCCAATTGTACTTCGATTGTTCATACGCTCAGTTTAAACGACTGGGTTGAACTACGCGTGACAATCTAGTATCAACTTAATCTGTAGGGCTATTATATATTGACAGGACCAGGAGCGTTTACCTGGGTACCTAAAGCTCAATACAAAATAGTGCCTACTAGCTCCGTTGAGTGACTAATAATTGTCGGGATAGTAGAGGTTACTGTTGGTACTACTGGATCTATATATCAATTATCAGTTATCTTTGATTAGTGATACGTACCTTAATTTGTTTGATAGTCTTCGTATTCAAGAAACTTCCGTCGATTCTAATAAATTCAGGAAAATTCTGAAAAAAAAAAAAATTCAAGAAAATTCCAAAAAATTCGTCAGAATTTATTTTGATTGTTGAATTCCAAAAAATTCAGGAAACTTCCAACAAGTTCCAGAATTAGTATCTCTAATTGGGTGTAAGTTCGATACTTATACTTCAGTCACCAGTTTTTGTGCCTGCTTGTGTGCCTGCTTGCGTTTAACTAAAACTCTCTATTTTGGGGTTTGTTGTATTTTATTTACAGTTCTGAACTGGTCTGATGATTTACAGAAAAAGGGCAGTATATATACTGCTGATATGATTCATCGTCTCGAATCTTGTCGAATACGATGAATCATCTTCTTGAATCGTATTCTGCTGAATTGTTTCTTGAATCATATCCGATTGAGTCATCCAGTTGAACTTGGCTTGGTGCTATTGAATCATAATGGTTTTAACAGAGCCTACAAATATCCCCTTGCTAGTGATTAACCTTTTCGGTAGTTGAGTTTGAATAATGAGGTTTGAATAATGAGTTTGAATAATGAGGACTCTATACGTATGGTATATATCACACACGATGATCTTTTCGGTAGTTTTACAGAGTAATGGAGAAATATCAGAATATTATATAAATATTCTTGCTCACGTGATTTGAACTTTAGGATATTTTTACAGAATGGGAAAACTGAATAAAGAAAGTGAATTTAAACATGCTGCTTCTAATGGTGAGTTGTTTCTTCATTATATTCTGTCCACGCATTCGACGAGAGCGTATTTACAGTAATTCGTATTTATCGGTTGGTTGACTTGCGTCCGCAAGTTGCTTATTATCATTTGATCCAGTAGTTGGTGTTGATAGATATTTTCAGACAGTAGGTGGTCAACTTTTAAAGATTTTTTAATGCTGCAAAATGCAGGCAATTTTCGAATCCAAAATAGCAAGTATCCATCCTTTAATTTCACGGCTGAAAGTTGTAGTTGTACCCGTTTTTCTGTTGTTAAGTTCGTAAAATGCGTACATTTGTTCGCTTCTGTCGGCCTCGACTTGGTACCATCCATTTATGTACGTAATATCTGGCAAAACGTATTGAGCCACATTTTGTACCTTAAGTATTGTGGCGTTTCGGTCATTTAAATCGCAACATTCCCATATAAGTTCAGTGACTGGGTGGGTCATTCCATCCTCGGTTGTGAAAGTCAAGCCCTGATTTACCACTGTAAAAATTAATTTACCCACACTAAATGATCGTTTGTCTTCTGAGCATACAGGTTTAACGATCACGTTCTCACCATAATTCGTATTTTTTCGTTTTACCCAGTACGATCGTGATATCTCCCGAAAGATATGTGGCGGTAGTCTAACCTTCATATTAAGCAGGACCGTTGTTAGCTCGGCCGTTGAATGAATCGAGCTAAGCATCCAGTCTCCTACCGTTTTGAGAACGTATGAATTCTCCTCGTAATGTGTAGAAATCTTCTGAATATTCTTGTATACATCAGTCGTGGTCGTGTAGTATAATGCCGATAATAGCTCCAAAGCGTTCATTTTTTTGTTGGGGTCATATTGACTGTTCAGTAACAGTTGTTGTCCGTACATGATCGCTGTTTGTTTTCCTACGTCATACGTGGTGATAAACTTTTTGTTGTTTATCATTGTTAAACCATTCCATAGTGGTATTATTGGGATTTCTAAATCGTTGATCATTAGTGAGGTACTCACTCTGTTGTCCCTGTTGCTTGACTCGTGAAAATTTTCTTTACTTTTCAATATCGTGTTTGCATTTAGTACTAGTTTGCTCTCCCATCTATCGGTTATAAGCCCATCTTCTGGTTCCTCGAAACCTGAAGTAGTGATTTCTGTAGATTGTATCATTCTATTTTTCTAAAGTAGAACGATTGTGTAAATCGTTTGGGTGGGTTGTTGTATATATGCTGGAAAATTATGTAAGTTGCATCTACTAGATTTGTGATTTTCTTTTCAGGTCAATTCTGGTACTTGGGTCAGTAGACTGCCATTGAATTTCATTCTACCACCGGTTATACATTACCATACCGCAATTGTCGAAAATCTTAATGGTTTCTGTTTACGTATTCATAATACGATGGTGTCAGTAGTGCTCCATCTTTAACCAAAAAAAACGGTTTTATGTCTGAAGTAGTATAGTCAAATCCTGGTTGTGATACACATTATGTACAATATGGTATGGGTATAATTGTTCCCCTTTATCCTTGGAAATGTTCCTCGTTCGTTATTCTTCCAAAATTTTCGTCGAGCTTTAGCTTATTTCTTGGAGTGTATTTTTCGGGAGC
>SCLD01098152.1:0-11015 GCA_004367895.1 Oikopleura longicauda | reverse complement strand
GCAATGAGAAACGACTTGACCTTGTATAAAGCGAGATCAACGTGCAATGCATGTCGATCGAAATTCGCTCGATTATCGCTTGGGCAATTAGGGGATTCCCGCATTTTATGTTTGACATTCTATCAGCCTTAAGTTCATCGATTAACAGTGTCATATTATTTAAATGTTATCGCCGTCACAATTTTCGTGTTTTTATGTTCGTGCCTCAATTATCAGTAAAATACAGTAGTGATGTTGTTTCCTTGGACGAACGTTGTCGTATGTTGTTTTCTTCTGGCCGTGGAGTTACTCCGGGACGTTCGTTTTACACGGTGTTGCCCTGGTCGTTCTCATTTGACTGGTGCTCTGGTTATATGACAGGGTGACTGTCGAGACTGCTGCGTCAAATAATGAATCAAATGTCCGAGATTTGATCGCATTAAATAATAAACACGAACGCGTTCGCGTTTTGTGTTGTAAATTATTAGCCAAGATCCGGAAGTTTGAGACATTACTGACATGTGTACATTCTAGCGAGCAGACACCCTACCTGTGGCATCTTTCGAGGTGCTGATTACAATTTCAAAATCGGCTCATTTCAAATTCATAATCTGCGCCGTTCATAGAAGGCCGAATAGTGAAATATGCTAATTTACAACATTGTTAGAACTACTGTTACTGACACACATTTCATGCACTTGATCCTTTATCGAGTCAATCGACATGGGATTACTCCATGTGGCCTTCAGCGAGATAAACCTCTTCCGGATCATCTTCTTTTTGGTTTCCGACATGAAGTATATAATCTGTGGATGGGGTGTGGGTTGTCTTTTCACATTGTCAAGTTCTAAATCGAAAAAATAGTACGCGCTAAATCTCATTTCCTCGTCAGATAATTTCACCCTACTGCTAACCCCATGGTGGGTAATCTTGACAGTCATAAGTTCGATAGCGGTCAACATCAGCACACTGACACGACCATAGATTTCGACTAAGTGCTTTGGTTCAAGGTGGAGTGATAAACAGCTTTATCGTCTTATCGCTCGTTAAAGCCGTACACAGTACACAGTGCAACGAAGAGTAACGTAACAATATGAGAAAACCGAGGAATCTGCCTACTTAATTAAATATCATCACAGTACCAATTAGCACCGTGATTTTAATGCTAGTTACGGATTCCGAGATCGAGTGTAACTCGTCTCATGATCAAGAAAGTGTCCTTAGTTAGATCGCTTCCCTCATGCCGCGCAAAAACATCAACTCTTTCCCAGCCCTACAAACTAACTCGGTATAGGGTCTCGATCAAGAATTACCGTATCCGCGCTTGTTTGACATGGGCTCAGTTTACGCGAAATTCAAATTAGAATCATTAGCCACGTACGTTTCGTTTGTAGTTCATTTATCTGGTTAACGCAAACTGTAACACCCCCTCGTCCCGGATTGAGTATATTGTTCATCATGATCAGCGTGTTTGATATGAGTCGCTATTTTAACGTCGAGTTACATAATCAACTGTCTTGTTTTCAAAAAACCATAAATTTAAAAGTGAATTTGCAACGCCTTTTTGAAACGGGGAAAACGCGTAAAAAGCACCACAAAATCAGGGCGCAACACAAAATACCTTGTTTTGCAGTCCCGTTTGTCCCTAAAAACGCCATGTATGACACAATTCGGCGTCGAGATTGAGTTGACCCGTCAAATTCAATACCATGGTGAGCCGATCCGGCAAGTAGCAAATGGCGAGGACGATCAGGTACCATATCATTGTTTGATTCATTTGCTTCTGCTGCTGATTCTGTCGTGCCATGCCGGCCCGGCCCGACGAGTTTGGTGTTGTCCTGTTATGTGAGATAGGGGTCTAGGTCGTTGGGCTAAGTCGCATGTAAGATCATGGTCAAGTTTAATCCCTGTCATTTAGAAACCACGTGCTGGTGGGCCAACACAATCGCAAGGTATTTACATACCTTAAGCTGGTGTAAGAAGCTGATTGTATACATAACACTAAATCGACATGTTCTTTGCTATTTCAGTTTTTTACACTTGAATCCGCCACTCTCGACCCCGGAAATCTGTCCATTTACAAATGACAGGCTGGTGTCACTATATTATTAAACAAATACATCAACACGTGTTTCGTCGAACTACTTTTGGGGTCAGTCCGTTAGTCTGATTGTAATTGAATAAGGAAAACGTGTTAAAATGCATCAAACATGAGGCGCCATTCAATTGGTAGGAACAAAAACAACGACTGGAATAATAACACTTGCGTTTTAATGTACCACAACCTTGTGTTTTGACTCAAAAGCGACGGCCGCCGATGGATTTAAGTTCAAACAGGTCTTTCCCGCATTTTTTGTTATTGGCCTCTCGCTATCTCACTACTTGGTTGCCTAACGATGACCGCATTGGCGTCGTGCAACAATGTTGACTGGTGGTAGTCGAACGGGCGGCGCCGACGTCGCCAAATACGATCAAGACAGCCGCAGCACTTTTAAATGAATTTGCGATTAGTCGTCATTTTTGTTAAACTTCGTTCGAATTGTAATCGGGCCTCGGATTATTTATCAATGTTTTTCTTGTCATCTCATTTTAACCATCTTGAACTTTTCTAATTCGTTTTTGGAGTGTACTCTTACAGTAGTAACATTTGACTAAACCTCAAACCAAAACAGATTACTGTATGACAATACAAATACAGTCGACCATTACAGTCGACCGATAATCTCATGTGTGAAATTTTAAGCAGGAATTCGACTGTAACCGCACACAACATTGACCAAACGTGTACAGTCGCCACAAGAAGTGTTGTGCCGCTGATGAATTAGAAGTGATGTCTCACCAACTACTTATGAATTTGCATAAAAAATGAGGAATGCATGTCACGACATTTAGAGTCTGCGCTACTTCTGGAGTTGAGGCGTTGAGATTTCTCTTACCTCATCATTACCACCAAGATCGCCACGTCCATCGCGCATCTCGGCAACTAAATCGGCCTCGGCGCGAATTTTATGCGCCATATCACGCGTATGCCTCCTCACCGCCAGCATGATCCCAATGTAGCAGCTTAATTCCGGGGAATGCTTTAGCATTAAAGATTGCGGCACACATTTTTGAGCAAATTCGTCGTCTAACCAAAAAAGGCGAATAAAGGTTGCGCTTTCCCCCCGATGCCAGACAATAATAGTGATCGGAAGTCCGACGAGGAGAAATATATTCAGGAGCTGTGGTTATGGATTGTTTTATGGAACTTCTTCGAGAGACTGAAAAACATCGAAAAACTTTTTAAATATCCATTACATTAGTACACGGCCACGTGCAGTCAGCTGAGCGCCGGAGCAGTCCAAGATTTTCGATGTCTAAATAGATAGTGAAGCCTGTACTTTTTTGATTGAATTTGTATTTCAATTGAATTTGTTCGATGACACCGAACTTCACCTGAATCTGGAGTGTACACTGACAACTCATCATCGTATAGAGGGTCACCCACAACGATTGCCGAAAGTTCTCGGGTACATGCTCCGCTTGTTGCAGTGCAGTAGTGACTGCATTAACATTTCGTGTAAATGCGGCAAAGGGTGCCATTAAACTCGAACAGACTGTCTAAAAAATTGTTTCAGTTCAATTTTGCGTCGTCATCCAAATGTCCATACCTCATTATATCCGACGTGGCTAATGATGGGGCCATTACTCTCTTAAATTTCTTATTTTTTCTAAACACTTGTAAAATATCTGAATATTTTTTTAAACGGAATCGATATTGCCCCCGTCAACCCTGATCGCAACTTCATTGAGCATCATCTCAATGCAGAGCTGCTCAGCCGCTTGCCCTTCCGGCGTCGAGCAATTTGTCAGGACATCGTGAGAATTCGTAAGCTACATGTAGTTTTGAATTTGGGAAGTTAGGAGCTTGTCCCTCTTTCCTAACGGACATATCTGACCAAAACAAGGTTGCTTATCGACAAATATGCTTGTGAATCCTGTTAGCTCACAGGCGACTTTATAATCGTCTGCAGTAGTAGTAGAAGTTATGAGGCATAATATAACATTGGTTAAAAAGTGGTCTATGTGCAGAAAAGGCGACTTATGAGTGAGATGCTTATTTGCACAGTCACGTACCACATAGTCAAGTGATTCCGGCCACTCACGTTTTCTGCTTGTGGTCCTTGGGCTTATGTCATGACGAGATGAGTACTTTATTCGTCAAATTGTGGAGATAATGACAACAGAAAAAATGACCATATTGATTGGATTGTGGCCAGTCAAAGTCTTTTTACTGTCACATTGCTAATGCTAACCGTAAAACTGTGGATTAACTGTAATTGTGTAAAAAAAATGAACAAGCAACGCGTGTTTGTTAGTGTTGTTTGCCAATAATCAAGAAAAATGGTCCAAACAAGAAAGCCAGAAGGCTGTTCAAATATTCACGAAACGTGTTGTCCCTTATCGCGGAGCCAAGTTGTGAGTCTAATTAACGGCTACAAGTGGTTCAAGGCAGCACCGGCCGATGGGTTGTAACAGGGCCGAAAGTATTGTAATTGATCAATGTGTCCGTACACGTTGTCACGATCATTGAACAAGCTGCATTCGAGACAAAAAGGGATGCGCGGTACTACTATCTTGTATTAACCAGCGATTAGCATGGTCAACAGGGTCAGCATACCAATGCAAACAGTAATTAAAACATTAGACCATTTAGAGTACCACGCCTGTATTTGGCTGTATTTATTCATTTCCATGGACGAATGGGGAGAAAGATAAGGTACTTCCGAAGATAATTTACTAATACTGTAGCATTTCGAAAGTCGCATTTAGAGTCGAAACAAGGTACCATGGGTCTAAGTACCGAGTTCTAGTTTATAATTCTCTTTTTTTCGATCATTATATGCATTCTCAGGCCAAAATACTTTTTGAACCATGCTCAACGGTGACAAATGATTGGGCTCACTCACCTTGTTCGATTCAAGCGTATCCAGAACGCTTGGCTCATCAATCACGAACCACTCGGGTATAATAAGCAGCAGGCTGACTGTCCATATAATGATGGAGATGACAATCGTCTTTTTCAACGGCCTTGCAACACATAGACACGCACATGCATGACGGTCACGGTCACAAGCACAACTGGCTTGACGGTGATATTTATCTCACTATAATTTGTTGCCGCGCCGTCCGTTCCTTTGACCGGCTGCCATGATGAAGTTGAAAGGCGTTTGTCACCGCCGTGTACCGTTGAACGGATAGTGTCGTAATAAATAGTATGTTGACCTTCGATTGTTTTCGTGATTAGAGTGGCTGTTGAACAGAAAAGATGACTAACTCACCGCAAAGTTAAAATGTCTTAACATTGAACCAATCTTGGTGAACGTGTCTTTTTTTGGGTGTCGTCGGCGAAGAATCGAACAAGTAATTAACTAATACTAATGCCTTGTTCGGTCAACAACAACCACCATGTCCCAAAGGCGGCGGTATTGGTCTGCTGGACCTTGTTATTCTCCAGCTCATAAACCGAAATCAACAGCCACAGCAGTGAGGCAAAGCAGTCCGTCAGGCCAATCTATTTCGTTCGGTTACTGTTCACTGCATGTGTGACCACAGTTAAAATTCAAACGTTAATGTATGCTAAGTGGCCGCACGCAGATAATTTCAAACGCTCAAAGAATGTAAACGACGAATAAGAGAGAGAACCGTGTAACCGTTTTGCCTGCAGTAAGTAAGTGTGATAGTTGCTATAAATTAGCGAATTTTTGCGCTTCTTTATATCCCGCGACAGGTCAAACAGGAGGCCGGCGTTTAAGCAGTTTCAGTAGGGCGGAAAATTTTTGAACGGATTTAGACGCGGGAGTTCGAGCTACTAGTATCGTGGTTGATTAAGTCAATACAGACTAAAACGTCATTAATGATGCAATCACGATGTGAAAAAAGTCAGTTTACGAGCCCACTTCCACCTTCCCCCACCGGATCGCCGAGCACTATACACGGACCGCAGTCCGGCCCTCTTCCGACCGCCCAGTTACACAGTCCGAACTCTTAGAGTTCACGTTGGGCCCGACGCATTTGAAATCGGTGTTGCTCAGCAATCTTTGCAACTAAATAGAAGACTACCAAATTAGAGTCAGTTTAACGTGACATCTACACGTGTAGTTATTAATAACAAAGTGAAAACGTCAGTATACACTAGAATAGACGATCGAAAAGTACCTTCCGCCGTCCAATTATGGGAAAAAGTCTTTGATTGGACTCACCGGTTGGCACTAAGCTGACAGGTTAATCAATACGATTTCTCAAGTTCACGCGTAACTAAGTCCAGTAACATGAAAAGTGAGTCAGTTTTGTATGGTTTTTAAAGTGAGTGAGCTCACGCAAAAGAGTAAATTATAGGTCGGAAAAGAAGTGAAAGCATCGCTCGGGCAATGTTTTCACAAGAGACACCGGTTTCAACATTACGTAAAGACCGTCTAGAGGCGTACTTTGTATCACTGGGGTTATTCGAATCTGAAATGGCATTACCCAGAGCTCATCACTCGAGCCAAATTGGATGTGAGCAACTCTTCCACCCTTTACTGCATAATCTCTAACGCTACGTTTACACCTTCAAAGTAGAAACTGGTTTTACTCAGTAAAAATTCGACAATTTGTACATTTAGGTGCGTCCACTTGATTTCCGCGTCCCTGACTCCAATCAAACCGACCAGAATTCGTAAATAACGACTTAGTTTGATAATTCCAAATGTTTCTTCTATCTCCTCGTTTGAACTGGCAATATCACAGTTGGGCAGCCGCCGCTAAATAAACTCTAAAACTAAGGTCCAAAACCTCATTCATGACCGCGTTCATAATGAGCTTGGTCTTGGTGCCGGATAGAATGATCTAAGTTGTATTCACGTTGATTACCACGGGCTCAAAGTGAAGCATACTCTCGAAGAGCAGCTCGGACTCGGTCAAGTTGATATCGTCTGAAACAATGTGATGATGATCAAAAAGTGCCGCCGTTGTCACTTAATAATAGGCCGTCTAAGGGAGCGACTGGATCACGGACTGAGTCTGTCTGGCCAAGTTCAAAAATATGTTCTACAACGGCTAGGCCGGCGACAACATTCCATGAAACCACACAAAAAGGCAAAACATTTCCGCCTATCTGCTCCAGCAGCCGATATTCCTTTATAATTGTCAAACCCTCACTCAAAAATGAAAGACAATTTCTGGGCTCAGTCAGTCATATATAATACGTGTTGTAATATTGAACAACAAAGCGGAACATCGTGCATACTTGGTGCTAATCGTAACGAAGGCGACGGCGGATGGAACACACCTCGTCTTTAGCCGGAATACCTGGTGCTTAACCTTGAGGCCCGCTTTAGCAAGTTAGAAGTCATTGTGTTCGACATAACAATTAGGTTTCGACTCGTTCCATGAGGCTGTTGGTTGACTGAGGTCGACTTCCTTGAAGGTTTAGCCCCCTGGATCAGTGGTTTTTAGTTCTGAAGCAATGAACGTAACATTGTTCGCTCTTTGTCGGTGTCTCAAAGTATTCTAGTACCCGTCTAAGCCAAGTCGACTTGTGTGTATGAATAGAGTAGTGATTGAGCTGACAAGATTAGGTTTTAGTGGAGTGACACACCAGTCGCTACATTAGACGCCGTCTTCATTTTTTACTGGGGCCGGATTAACTTCACGACGCTGACATCACATTATCCTTGGTACATGGTGTAGTTGTCGCTGTAGTTGCTGAACCCCGAGGATATATCATTGCAAGTTGCCTAATCACATGATAAGAGATATATCGTCGACCCGGTGAAAGGCCCAAACAGGTTGAAATAGTCATCGGATCCATAATAATTATAATCATACTTTAGTGCGGTCACTTTTGGAGGCTCTTATCAAGCACCATGTAGTTATAACATGGGTCATGGGGCCGCAATAACGCAATCGATTCCTGCTTTTCGTATTCATGGAAAGTGTCGTTCACATTCACTGTTGCTTCACGATGGTGGTTACTGTTGGAGAACAAACCAAAATAACTCCCACTGTGTTTTACAAACAAGCTCAGCCAACCATTTCCTGTAATATTCATTTTCTCTTTAATTTCGATTTCAATGGCACAAGAGCAAGTTGGTTGTTATCTCTCTTTTCCTTTCAGTTGTTCCATTATCTTTTCATCTTGGTGATACTAACTACTAGGCTATTGTAAACGGATTAGTTCGTGAGGGTTAAGACTCATTAGTCGCAATCTTGTCGGCTCCGTTATGAACCTATCACTGTTGTTATTAGAATACTGTAAATGCGTCGAAATCCCAAATCTAATTTTATGCGTTTTCAGCAAAAATGTATTTTATCTTTTCTGTGCGCCAGCCACAGAGGTGATGGCATGTTGAGTCCATTAGGTAAGTCACTACTGTAGTTTAACTTTTGTTCGATTATAACAATTTTTCCTTGTAGAAATCCCACAGCGACCATATATAGCGTTTTATAATTAAAGCTTCATCAGACGCTGACTTCAGACGTGTTCGTAGTAGTGATAAATTCTCTTCGATTAAAAATCACAGTCAGGTTCACAGACGGACGTGGATGTGTGTGTGTGTGCTCGGCAAGGTGTGTACTAACTCGATTGAGTAGCCCTCCTTTCTTTTCTTCTTTATTTTTTTGTTTCTTCCACACTGTCAAACGTCTTTATTGTCACATTGGAATTCTCTCACCATTCATTTTCAGATGTCTGTCCATTAATCAAGAAGAAGTGGGGCCAAGCCCGAAATGTGGAGAGATTAGTACTCACTGTTCCACTGGGCGTCACTAATTAACATTGACGGTGATTTTATTGCCCACGTAAGTAACCTCTCCTCTTGCATCGACCAGTTAACCTAATTGCAGTTTTTTTCGCTTCTGGGTCGGAAGCCCCAATGAATCACGTTGGATCATCTTTTCGGTGAAATAAGTGGCGATAATGTCACCAATGTTCTCCTCGCCATTGTTCACCTAACTTGTTCAACAACTGGGTCAATCAAAAAAAACGAGCAAAGACTGGGAACATGAACGGTAATTCCGGCAAAACCACCTAAGCAAAAGTCTTGAAATCACAACTGTCTCCACCACCAAAACGAAGAAAGTAGGAATATGAAAAGACGGATGATGTGGTAGCGTTCATTCATTTTTGGCCAATAATTTATCTATTTGCACTCACATTAGCATTGTGATTTGATTACTCTTCACAGTTTGAGTCGACTTTGAGTGAAAAGATGAAATTGAAAAGTGACATTTACTGGTAAGTAACGCAAACTGGGTGTAACCACCGTCTTATCGAGCTTTATGAGTCGCGCGTATTTTTCTACTTTGGCTTGAACGTGTTTTCAATCTTTCAACGCAGTTTCCAGCCCGACGATACTGCCCTGGATGCATGTTCAGCAATGTTAGACATTGTCATTCCGATACTATTCACAATTGCCACGCTCTTTTCGGTTATCATGACCGGGCTTAAACACAACAGCGAGAAACTGACAGGTGAAGTTGTAATTGTGAACAGTTTAATCTAAAATCTACGCATGCAACTCCAACGCAGGCGAGCTTCAATTGGAATCAATGTCCGATCAAGTGCGCAGCCGAAATGAATGGGACCTCGACATCTAAAAGGATTAACGTGTGTCATTGATAAAAGATCGGTATCTGGGGCGATGAGAATAAATTGCGGAAACAGTCGAATCCAAAGTAAGGAATCATTCTAAAATAGGATCACTGGGCTCACGCTAAAGCGCTGAGCATTGCTCAATTAGCTTCAGCGCAATTAAAACCATGTTCGCTATTTTCGGTAACGTTAACACTTGTGTGTAAAGTGTGTTCAGCAACGTAAACGAAATCGTGTGCGTGGAACTTTGGGGCCAAAGTAAACAATAAACTGTGGTGGTGGTTGGGTGTACTGTGTTGAGTTTGGGGATGTGTCTGGGGTGCCTGCCCGGATAAACGCTCTGGTTTTGGCGCGGACTACCCCCACAGTTTGCCGGATTTACTACGGCACGGTCAATATTAGTGTCGATGTCATCGTTTTCATGCGTTTTTATTCAGACTTTTTTTGTACAAGGTATTCTCACTCAGCGTCCGAGCTCTTGTCGCGTCCGGCCGGTTTGTTCTTGCGTGCTTCGAGCTCTTGACGCGCGCGCTCGGCCCGATCCTCGACTGCGTATCCGGCTGCCTTGCGCAAATCGGCGAACTTCTTCTGTTCATTCGGATCGGAGGCAATTTTCTCGATGATATGCTCGTTGATCGGCTGCCAGTAGTCGGGGGACCAGTCGTCTAAAGAGGGGAGTCACTTATTAGTCAACTAAATAATGCCACTAGGGAGACCGGGATTTCTGTTATAACGCGATAATGAACGGTCAACGTCAACGTGGTTACTTAGTTCAATTGGGTTAAGAAAGTACCCCGTAGGACAAGTATTCTAAATTGAGTAACTTGGGTTTGAACCGAACGCCAAAAGCTCTTGTCAACGATCCTACTACTACGCTACTGTGTTAGAAGTTTCTATGATTGATTGCATTATGATTTCAATTCTGCTCAGTTACTCAATTGAGTGACCTCATTGGCGGTAGGATAATCGCTCATTGAACTGTCTGGACTCGTGTGAAGCCTCTCTAAAAAGATGTTCAAATGGTGGTGTAATTAGTAAGAAAGGGACATTTAAATGTGGCTTGATTCCGGTGGCTGAACTAGTCGTCACAATGTACACTCGCTCATCGTATTTTGGTGGTTTGAATAAACGACGCATGTCGCGCGACCCGGCTAATGCAATCAACCTCATCGGGTACAGGTTATCGCTCGCGTGATACCAACCCAGTTCTCTACGCCGCTACGACTGTCCGTTATTGAACTGTTCACAGTTCTGCCCCTGAGAAACGGAGCAGAGAGATGTGACGGTATGGTGCTTAGCGCCCCGTTAATTCCAGGTGATAACACGTTATCGTCGCAGTACTGTCGTTTAAAAGGGGCTCCTTTTCTACTCTCTTGGCCAAGTCTCTTAAAGTTCTAAAAATATCCCTAAAGCCGCATTTGTT
>SCLD01098141.1:0-11017 GCA_004367895.1 Oikopleura longicauda | reverse complement strand
CTCTATCTAAAATTATTTCAAGGATAAGGCTCCATAAATATCATTTTTGGTTTAATTATTACTCAAGCTCGTAATTCACCACACAGAAAATACAACATTAAGGTAAATGATTTGCGCCTGAACTGCTGTCATTAACCGGTAACGAAACTTCGGTTAGTCTCAAACATTATTTCGAAAAAAAATGAAATTGCTCGGATTTGTTTGTCCGTTCCAGTTGACAGAATGAAATGGGACTATTAAGGGTGTTAGGCCCGATTTTGCCCTCTCTAAGATAGGCTATCTTTGACTGTCCCATTTTTAAAACAGATGACGCTAGGTCCTTTTTTGTATTATATAATATAATTTATATTGAAGCACCTGACACAGCAAGTATACGCTGAAAAAATTGTTTAAGTAATAATAACTCATAAAGAAATGAAGTTATAAGATGGATTCTAAAGTTTATTTCCGAATAAAAAGTTTCGAAATTACTTTTCTCTAAAAAAATATTTGAGACTCAGTTAAACCTATCAACCAAACCTTGAATCATGGTCCATGATGTATCTGATTTGACAAATTGAACGTAACGGACAATAACGGTACGTATTTTATATTGATTCGTATTAGTGGATAACCCTACAAATCTCAGTCGAACAATTTACACAATCATTGATTTATATCGAGCGTCTAAAAATTTGAAATTAAAATGAAGGTATTGAGGTATGAGGTATTGAAGGAGGTATTGAAGATATGAGGTATTCATGGGCTGTTTAATTTTCGACTTGAACCACTGCGTTTCATATATCTTACTTTGAAGTAGTCCATTGCGTTCATTATATCAGCATTAAGCTGGTCACTTGACGAACCAAAATAGTTGTTTGCCCGCTTAAAATATAATAACCTTCCCTTCACGATTGGTGAACTTCAACTCAAGGTCTTTCATATGCCAAAAGTATCATACGGAGCTCATTGCATTACAGCGATGACTGCGAGTTGAAGGCAGTGACTCCAAATTATTTTAAAGTACCTTGACAGAGGGATGAGGCCCATAAAGTTGGCGAAACAATCTTGCACCGCTATTCAATTTAATTAAAGCTAAAAGAACAAAAACGAATTTCATTTTTTTGATGATTCAGGTTAATTTGAAGTCTTTATATAGTCTACAACAGCGTTCATATATATAGGAACGATCATACATACATTTAAGAATCCACATCAGTCTCCGGTTCATGACTGTCTTTGAAAGCTTATTTCGCTTTTTTGCTGTATGTATAACTCTTAATTGACCATGCATAAATTATGTCACATAATTTATGTGTATTAGATTATATGACCACATTATGTGGTCAATTTGAGTTTTCAACAAATTCTATGATATCATATAACGTTTTGACTAAATAATTCATAAACCGTATATTTGATCATTATGCTACGGCAACCAATCACATGTTCGTTGCGCAAAACAACTTGCATACCTTAATATTAAAAAAATATATAGATTTATATGCTTCATAATGTGGCTCATTTGCTTCATTATTAATATGGTTTTATCATAAAGCATGTTCCATACTGTATGTTTAATATCATATGACAAAATGATATCGAAAACAGCAACTGAGACCGTTGCGGTACTCGAACAGCGTGTATATTTCGCAAAAAGGAAATATGACTCATATTTTAACCAATATAGCTGAGCGTTCGACGGCAAGTCAAATCGCATAATGCTGTCGGATCCCGTGACGGGATCAACGACGTTTTTCCCAAACGACATGAATAAAGGAATGGATTACCACATAAGTGAAACAGTATGTTCACTCATTAAATGCGAAAATTAATCCACAATACAAAGTGTATTAATTTTACTTTAACAGTCTTTCAAAAATTCGAAATACAAATACTCGTTGATGATTTATGTTGTAGCGCTTGAATTCGTACTTATATCAAGATCGTATAAATCTTTGCAATGTTTACCCCAAGTAATTTCATCAGTTTGCCCATAGATTTGAGCAAAGTAAAAACCTGAAATTCCAGTTTAAAGCTTATCATATCAAATAAACATGTTTGAATACACCTTAAACTTCGTTTAACCCCTCAGTAAACAGTGATTCAGGGTCCGTGAAGTCGATGAAGCATTAAATACCTTGTACTGAAAGGACAGTTATGAACTGTAATACAAAAGTTATCCGACTTTTGCATCTATGAAATTCTTCCCATTGAGACTTCAAGGAATTGATTCCTTCGGTACCTTCCATTTTAATTTCGTCCCGAAACTCAGTCTTAGAATGATCGTACGACATTTTTTCATCCAGAGGTAAATTTTGATCCACATTAGGCATTGAATGGTCATTTTCACTTACTATCGACACTTCGTTCAATTTGAGCCCAAGACGGAAAGATTCGAAAAACCCGACAACTCTTCGGAAACATTCTGGTAGTGGTTTTGTCTCATCAAAAGTACCTTAAAATTGAAATCCGAAAGGTTTGCTGATATTTATCTGATTTATGGTTTCTGTCTCACCCCAAAATATTGTTTCTACCATAGAGTATGTCAAACTGGCCGACGTTACATATAAAATGTAAAGAATTAGTGGAAGGTCGTTGTCACCAGCTGGTGCAATTTCAGAGTTCATCAGATCCAAGTAGAAAATAAGGGCCAAGAATACAGTTATCAAATATCCGTACTTTTCGCCAGTTGAGTAAGGAATGAGGGCACCGAAAACGGCCAATAAACTTATAACCATCAGCGGCAATATTATTGTTCCCAGGGCTTGTTTTGGTTTTCTTGCCAGAATGAACTCGGCCCCGAAAATTGCTTAAGTACCCGTTTGATTCAGTATCGGACGAAGTAATTCACAGACTGCGTGATTTAACAGTATTTTAAAGGTCTGACGTGATCCGAGAAATCTGAAATAAGAACAGCCCATGAGTTTATTCTTCACTTACTTATGTCAAGATTCATTGAATTTGAATCGAAACCATCATATGATTCCGCACAAGGGTTCACGGGTGTTTGCCTTCCACTACAATTCGTATCATGTAGGCTATTATCTAATGTGGGTATTATATAACTTGCAATCGCCGGCAAGGTATTGAATTCTATACCATGAACATTCAGAAAGGCATCAGCACAAGGATGTTTGATTATCCTCCAAACAGTATTGTATCGATTAGTAGCCCAGGAGTAGGTGAACTTTCGCAAATTAAGTTTATAATCTTTTCTATATTGAAACGCCAAGTTACAACTGTGTGCATCGATAGGATAGTACTTTCCGAAAATTTGACAGTAAGAAAAGACCATGGCCGTAAATGTCACAGTGACTTCTCCAGTATGACTTATTTTCGCATTCTCCTTTGAAAAATCGAGACTTGTACTGGAACCAGAGAAATGAAATATGTCCAACTTGGGTGCCCAGATCACATTTGAGGGAATAGTGATAGTTTCTTTAGGGTAATAACATGGGTTTTCAAAATGATTCAACTACCGTAGGTAAAATCTAACGAAAATATTAAACTGAAAACCCAGCTGAGAAAGATCCCATTTTAACCGATCATCTTGCCAATTGATATTGAACACAATAGATCCACTGAATAAAGACTCTGATGGTTTCATGAAGTCAAGCCAGAATAAATCGAGATCCAAATAAATGTCTGATTGGTCTTCCCCAACAAAACCTGGAATCAATTTGTTATAGTCTAAAAGAATTGAATGTTTTTGGACTCCAAAAATGAGTCCGTAATCAGAATTTAGAACCGTACTCTTCGTAAGAGATTCGAGTGGAGTCCTGCCTTGAGCAACAAATTCAATTTATCAGGATAAATTTTTGAGCTGAGTAAAAAGCTTTGATAAAACATAAGTTCGTTATCACTCCATGAATCGTTTGTAACATTTTGACCAGACGAATTTTCCGATCGTGCATTTATTTTCCAATTTCTTTCTGTCAACCATGTAGGATTGGGATTTTGAGCATTTGAACTCGTCATCAAAAAAGTCCAAAATAAAAAACACACCATTTTAATTTTTGAAATGTGCTCCTGAGGATGCCATTCGATGGATATGTCTTTTTAAAAATTCATCGATATTTTAGTTATTGTTTGGTATTAATAATTGAATTACGATAATTCTGGAATTAAAAGACCTGGAGACCATTGTCTCCAACTTCGAGATATTCAGACTGAGATGAGCTTCGTCAGCGGTTTCAATTTAACTAGAAAATACTGAGTCAGAGCTAATTAATTCACGATGTTACGTTACTTATCTAGAAAAAAGTTTGAAATTAAAATACTTCGAACTCTAACAATTTGCGTTTATCGACTCTTCTGTGCCAGTACTGATTTTCTAAGATGGTGGCCGTAACAAGTTTTGGAAATCATCTTAATCACACTGCCTTTAGTAGATCCAGGACGATCGAAATGTATAAGAGCTTCAAGTTCGGCAGATTGTCTGAATGGACACAATATAAGTGTTAGAAAATTGTTCTGAATTTTCAAAATTACGCAATTTTTCGTATTGAGTACCTGATCGGATGATGTAAACTCAAATGTTTATTGAACAATTGAAGTATTTTAAACATAATTTCAAAATTTTTATTTTTGAGAATGATTTTCGTACTTGTCCTGCTCATAGGTAAGCCTCATTTAAAATGAGTCATTTTCAAACTATTTGCTGGGTTAGAATTAATTGCCCACCTAACCGACTAAGTTACAGTCTATGAGGTGTTTATCTTAGGATTGAGCAGTTCTAACAGCATCGGAGAGTATTCATTTAAATTTGAAACAGATATTCAAAATATTACCAAGTTTCTTCTCGACGCTGCTGATCCGACAGATGATCCTGCATGGATTGAAGAAATAAAAGAGGTATAAGGTCGTAATATTATAAGGAAGTACCATAATGAAAAAAATTAGAAAGTCGAAGAATACAGACAGCAAGAAAATTTGAATATTATTTTTTGTCGAAGATGGCTTGGAAATATCGTGAGGGAACTCAGATGGTAAATATAATGAATCGTTCTTAACCTTCGAACCTAAACCGGAACCTTCGAACCTAAACCATCAACTCACCTTGAACTAAAGCTACCCTAATAGTAACTGTACTTCCAAGTTAAACTGTGACTTAGGTCAGACCCGTTCGAAAATCTCCAAATCTGTTTCAACCAAGATTGTGATAATCAAGCCGATTGTCCGTTCTCAAAGCAATGTATATTGACTCCAAATTGTGAAGTTATAATCGACAATGAGACTTCAGACTTCACTAATTTTACAATCCAAGGTAAGACTCCAGTAAGAGCTTCTCTGGTCTTCGATGACCTTGTCATCGACGTACAGGGTATCTTTAAGTTGTCGATCTTTGAGACTAGTAAGACAAATATTTGAACTGCCAGATGTTACATATGAATCATAGACTATGGTCAAGTGAACAACGTCATTTAAAATTCACAGTTAATTAAGCTACATTTTTACATGCTGAAGTTATTGAAGAAACGTTGACCCAGTTTGGAGAGTATGGACATCAGCTTCAATTTGAAATCGAAGATCGTCTATCTCGTCAAATAAGCACCAGCGGGCGAAGTCTAGGTGACATAATTCCTCACGTCGTTGACCGCGCTGAAATTATGAATGTTGACAGTATGTGTCGCGGCTGCGTTTTATCTGATGACGATGGTGAAGATGGTAATGGTGGTGACAATGGAGGTGATGGTACACCTGATGGCGATCTCATTACTGGTCCATTTTTGGCGAAGTATAGCCTCAGTTCTTTAATAATTGTCACTCAAGAACTGACAGTTGAACAAATAACAGAAATGCAAGACCATTTGATGCACATCGATCACTTGGCGGGAGTTACGACTTGGGAGATGGAGCCTAAACGAGGATCATCAAGTGTTCTATTTAAATTTCAACCTGATACTCTATCGCCGTCCTATAAAATCGAATGGAATTTCAGTGAAGAACACTCGGAAGACAAATATGTAGCTGAACTCGAAGCAACAGCTAATATTGTCAAAGCGAGGTAAAATAGAATTAAAGATCTTGGACTGTCGTCTCGTAAAAACATTAAGTGTCAATACAGCAAATAGACTCATTATATAATTCAAACATTTTTCTTATCTTTCGAGGCTGAGCAAAGTCGGGTCATAATATATGACTCATAAGTCCAAGAATTCTGCTTGCATTTAGTTGGTAGTGCGATTTAAACTTTTAATTTAAAAGTTAGCTATTAACTGGACATAAATTCGCTATTTCAATTCCCTATTTAGTGCTGATAAAGAACTCAACGAATATGTTGAATCTATGGATGAGATAACAAGTGCTGAAGCGACTGGTTTTGAAATTGATATTGACGACTTTGATGATAGTTCTTGTGATGGGAGCAAAATTGAATATTATATCAACGGTAAATTCACCTGCAAAATTAGCAGAAGTGGAAAAGCCCCTACACCGGCTCACAAGTTTTTTGAATTAATACTTTTATTTTTTAAGTCGATGCATATTTCAATAATCCATCAGATGCAAATGGCATGATTGATAGAATTTGTAAGGAATGTCTTCAAACTGCACCTCATGTTTCGATCCATGACTTGATCGATATTGGTTGTTCTAGTGATGAACAAGCAGCTGATAACCATTTAATTCGATATGGATTCACAAAGAAATCAAGTGACGAGATCATTTTCGATAAAGATATTATTTATTACACTGATACCTTACAAACACAGGTCAGGGCTCAGTGGATATGAGCCATATGAAATATGGCATATGATATGCCGCAAATCTGACGGTCGAGCATATCTGAGAGTTTTAAATATTGTATTGTCAATATTCTCAAGAACTGTCAATATTGTATTGGTCTATCCACTCGATCCGACTGAAGGCGTCGAACTGTATAAACGAAATGATTTCCAAGAATCAGCTCAAATCTGAAACTACTGTGGAGACTGTTCACACGATTCTGTGTGGTTTTATCGAAAATTATTCGTTCCCTCCTGAAGCCATGGCAGGAGCCATCATCGGATCTCTTATCGGGTTCGGATTTTTGATTGCAACCATAATCTGCATCAGGAACGTTCTAGCCCTGAAATTCAAGCTTCGGAACAGACTATGCGCTATCTATTCGGTACGTCTCGTATACAGACTATACTTAATAGACGGTTTAAACGATAGCAACTTTACCCCCTGGAATTAGGATGAACGTTCAAAGAAACGAACATAATTACGCGATGGGAGTGAGAAATGAGGCAAATGAATCTCTTCAAAAACATTTACCCAAGAAATCCACAAGTGCCATAGAGACTAGTGAATCAGAAGAAAAGACAAATAATCCTTTTGCAATTACCGATAATGTTTAATTTTCAAAGTTCAAAGTTATACAAATTGACATCAACATGTGATTTTATTGCAGGATAATTCACATTTATTTCATCTTTTTATTTGCATTTGATTTTCTTTCCACATTTGCAGTTCGAGGGACATGGACTGCAACTCAACACTTTTTGTTTCTTTTTACCAGGTTGACATTGACAAGTTCCAAAACAGGAAGTTGTGCCACTACCAGATGATGGTAAACTTCCACCAGATGGGTTCTTATTTTTATTCTTTTTACACTTGACTTTTCCTTTTTTACATGTGCATCCGTCAGTCTCTTGTTGAGGAGTCATTCCACATGCGCTAGGAAGAACGCCTGGTTGATTCATTTGGTCAGATTCTTCACCAGTAAGTTCCTGAACATCTGGACAACTCATTGGCTTTTTAGGTTTCTTACAAAAGCAACCGCGATTCAGTTCGTCATCAGTAAGTACGTGACCAGCACATGTCATTCTCCCGGACGCTTGAGCTGCTTCATTAGCGGCTTCGGTTTCTTTTTTACCATTTATCTTTTTCATATCTTTTAAAGTCTTGATTAGATTTAATTCTAATCCTAAAAAATTCCCAAAATTTCCAATGGTAAATCACAGACAATCCTATGCAATCCTTGTGAGAGTCACATTGGTCCAGTTTAAGTTTTGCTTGTTGAAGCCAGTTTCCAAATGTTCCCACCTGAGTAAAAACTCCATATGTTCGAGCACATCCATAGCCCCAAGAAACAAGACCAACCAGTTCGTAACCAGCTTTTCAAAGGGATTATAATATCTCTGTTACAAAGATGTTTATTAGTTTTGTTATCCCTGGCTTGAGGATGCTTTCGGACCAATGGACCACCAGAATCACCTTGGCATGCATCGGCCTGGTTACCCCATTGATCTAATCCTTTTGGATAACCAGCACAGATAGCAGTGCTTGTACCAAGATTATGGTGTACTAAATTCAATAATTTAGGTAGTTTTACTAAGAATTTTCACGACATGGTCCACAAGTGAAATCACAATGACGTTCGAAGTGTATTGAGATTTGGTTTGGTTTAAGTTTTTGATATGACACAAAATATTTACCTTTGCCCTCTGAGACCCATTCTTGTAGACTTTCAGCATCTAAAAAGGCTTGATAGCACTTGTCATCTTCGACCAAGGGGAGCAAAACTTCTTTAGCAACAACAGTTGTGCGATGGCCTTCTTCATGTGTGTAGCCCCAACCAGCAGCAAAAGCTGTATTGTCCGTTGGAAAGTCATTGTCAATATTGTAATTCTTAGAAGGAATACAAACTGGTTTCGCTTTGGATCCTGGCCGTGTAACTGGATTTTCTTTGAGCTTTTAAGAATTTCAACAAAAAGATTTGATATTCTTTATAAGGTATTATTGAAAAAGATCCTTGATAAGAGCAATGTCATTCGAAAGATTTCCCGGATTGAAATCAGGATGAATGATGGCAGACTCAAGTAGCACAGCGTCAGCATTATTGAGATTAGCAGAACCATATAAAACTTCCATATGCTCAACGTACCAATGCGCGACTTCACCCTTACCCATGTCATCGTCTTAAATGTTTTTTGAAAGCTGTCAGTCAATCTGAGTATGTACTTTTTCTAAAAAACGTTCCCAAGCAGTGAGCAGCAGTGATAACATATTGCCCATCCCAAATGAGTGATCCTCCACAAATATGGCCGGTTCCTTTACCGCCTTCAAGAGGATTCCAGTCACCGTTACAAGTTGGGCCATTCCAACCCTCACATTGACGACCAAATGAGATCATCCATGGCCAATCATGTTCATTTCGTATATCCCATCCACCAACAATCTTTTCCCACGCAGGACGTTTTTCTTTTTTATTCTTCTCAGCACCACGCGATCCATCAAGTGCTTAACACGGTCATCTATTTGGTCAATTTTGGACCCCGTTTACTCACCTCGACAATTTTGTGCTACAGTTGGATCCAAAAGCCTTTTTGATCGTTCTTTTTTAGCTGTCTTCTCTTTTTTGTTTCCAAGTTCATCGACTTCATAATCATATAAATAATTATCACTTCCTTTAACATCAGCAGCAATAGCTTTTAAAAATAGTATTGTTGATCCTGATGACCTTTTTAATACCGAAATATTTGATTTTTTAACGTCAAGCTTGCACAATGAAAGGTTTCAAAAAGGTTCCTAAGAGCTTCATCCTCTGAATTGTATAAAATCAGAATTTAAAATCAGAATTGAATTCTTATTGTTTATATTTTCTTGCACAACGCTCTTTTTTATTATAAGTAATAAATTATAATGGACAGTATGTTTGAAATAAAGGCGTATACAGGGACAGAGATGAGAGTAAAGATGGATGACCGTCGAGACATCTTTTCTGGTTATCATAATAGATCTTACGGTAACATCGTCGTTTACATGAATTTCGATTGTTGAAAATTAAGAAGATATGGCTGACGTTGAGTCCATTTTAATTTGATTACCTTGAATCTTGATAGAATTTATATTATAAAGTCAAAATAATATGTCACATATTCATATGGTCCATATGATATGGATTATGTTTTTTTTAGTACTCGCCATATTGAAAGTGAAGTCGAATGACTCTTCACTTCTGAATTCAATTCGTGTGTTCTCAAATATTGGAATATACATCTAAACAATGTAAAAACCAACTGTTAATACCATTTGAATATTCTCGCCTGTAAATACACCAGAAACCCAATTTCTTTCACTTTACTTTATTTTTCTCATGTGAGTCGAGTTATTGTGTTACAGTTTACAGTTGGTAAAATTTCTAAGGTACGGGGACCATTAAAAACATTTTTTCTTTGTTTTAAGTACAACTGGATGGACGGTGATGCTCGATGCTTTTCAAACCTTCAAAAAACTTAAATAATTTTTTCTGCAGCTTAGTTTCGCCCAGGAGAAATTTATGTCTTTTACAGGCCACTTATCTGTAGTTTACTGCCGACTCGATATCATTTGCAGACGCCTTGGCCTTGCGGTGATTGAGAGCACTTTCGCTGCTTTCGCTTAAAATTAATGTTATGTTAGATTTATATACGATCTTTACCAGACCTGGATGAATGATTCGCCTTAAATCGGGTTCTGAGTGACCTGTAAAATATATCGAATTAAAAATGGCATTCAAAAATGATTCATGCAGTTCAAGTGTCTCAGCGTTACTTCAATAACACATTCGCGAATGACGCTTCATCATTATTTTAATAGAAAAATAAGCATTACTCATCATAGGTGCGCTGACCCAAAACTCTACAAGATGCCGGACAAATAAAATAACTCGCCATTTATCCCTTTTTTGCACACTGCAACCATGAAAATTTCAAAATTAATATTCTGTGGCTTTGCTCATGCAGAAGACTACAAAAATCATTATATTCAACAACCCCTCAGAGCTTTATTTGGAGAAAAATTGCCGCATTTTCCGGAATCGAATTGGATTGAGAGAAATAACTTAGCTTGGATAGATCGTAATGATGAAGCCAAAGAAAAAGTAAGAATTTAAGATTTGGAAGGTCTTGTTCTGGTTCAAGATAAATATTTAAGCTGAATGAAATGATCAGCATCCCAAACGTTATGCCAATAACACCTCACAGCGGAGCAAAATTGCTAGAACGTCCGAAAAACTGCTGGGTCATATATCCTTTCAATACTGAAGAAGATGAATTTGATGAAATAA
>SCLD01098130.1:0-11029 GCA_004367895.1 Oikopleura longicauda | reverse complement strand
ACCAACACCAGCTTGAATCATTGCAGATTTATGTGTCACGTGACCGGGTTGAACAGCATTTAAAAAAGGTGATGAGTCATGACGCATATTATACGATGCATCATGAGTCATAAATTCAGTTTCAGTCTTCTTTCCTCCCAGACTTGGGGGTTTTGGACTCCCTTTTCCAGCAGTTCTTCTTGACGTGCCCTTTTTTCCCACATGAAAAGCACTTGACATTTTTCAGCCAATCATCATATTTTCTTCTAAGGACCATCATATCTGTTCCATCATTACCACCATCAGATGCAATATCTGGAAAATTTTCGTTCATATCCATTATTGCCAGAAAAATGTCGCTCAAGGTATTCTTATTCTCAAGTCGTCTTTTGAATTCAGACACGTATCGACTTGGATAAGCTTGAACCATTTTCGATTTGATCATTCGATAAGCTGTGGCATCAGTGTCAATTTGAGTTGAATCATCCATTGTCCATTGATAGAAATTTTTGCATTTTTCCAAAAAGTACAAAAATTCTTCATTTGGTCTCTTCTGTAGTTTTTCAAATTCTGAGAAAATTTTGTCTTTTCCTCCCACAATGAGTTTCCTCAAAATGTCAGCCACAGAATCAAAATTCTTTATATCAAACTTTGCATGTTTTCCAGCTATTGATCTTAAATAAGCATATTTCGGTGGTAAAGCCGAAAATATTAAGACTATAGCTTGCGCATGCGAAAGTTCGACTCCTGTCAAACTCGCCTCAAAAGTTTCAAGATAATCTAGAAACGAGGTGCTTGATGGATCCCATGCTTGCATGCCAATTTTGGCCAAACTTAAGTTTCGTCCAGTTTGACCAGCTGCAGCTTTACTCGGCTCCTCATCATTCCCTATTAAGGGGTCAAAAAATTGACCGAATAGAGATGTGATACGAGCTCCGCTACGGGTTGGTACGCTACGTTTCGGAGTGGTATTTTCATCAATGAGGGGGCGTCTTTGAGTTTGATCCTCCTCTTCTTCTCCACCGCCATCTAACGTGAATTCCATAGGCTCCATTTTCATCTGTCGAATTTGATTTTCAAAACGTGCAATTTCACGTGCTGAATTGTTTTTCTCTTCTTGACATTGATTCACAGCTGCTACCAGATCTTCTTCACGTTGTCCACATTCAGTAATCAATTCTTGATTCTGTTCGAGAATTTTTGACTCACGTGATTTCAGTGCATCGATTTCTTCACGGAATTGTTCCCGTTCTTCTGCCCACTGAGCCATCAGATCCTCAATCGTTTCAGGATTGACCTTTTTGGCTGGTGGTTTGGTCTGGAAAGTATCCTCTAACCTATCTCGTTTTGTATACATAACGGGTTCATTTTCCGAAAATAAAATTCGTACCGCTGATGTATCTATAAAAATGGGATAATCTGGTTCGAATTGACTTAAATCAGTCAATAAATGTTGATAATTGGCCTGATTAAATGTTCGTCCAGATAAAGCCCCAGAATTATTTCCAATTACGATCAAGGTTATTCCTAAATCATCGGTTTCAAAGCCTTGGTCACCAAGAATTTTAGCCAGGTACTCAGCATAATCTTCCCAATCGGAATCATTTCCGAAAATGGCCGTTGAAACGTTTAGACCTTCCTCAATATTACGAATAAATCGACGCCACACTGTAGTCTTTAACGATTTGGATTCAACTTTGATAGCTTTGAAATCATCAGGGAGCTTATCTAGGTATTTACCAGAATCGTATAGACTAGCAACCCTGATACGATTCATATCCTATGAATCGTATCGATATCTCTATTATATCTCTAAACCGAACCAAGAGGGCACCAGTAAATGTGGTGTGAATGCTCAGGCCTGTTTATCAGTCTCACTCAACGGGTTGCTCCAAGTATATGGACAGTGTATCGGAAACTATATTTATTGGTCTAAAATACAGAATGGTTCAAACAAGCGTTTGAACCTCCTTATAAAGTCGAGTCTCAGACCCCTAGAGGGATCTGAGTCAAGATCAGGTCCAAGGAACTGAGTACAGTTCCTTGAACATGAACAGTCAGTAAGGTGCAGTATAACTACACGTTCAATGTTAAAGAGGATAGTGAAATGAACCTCAACTTCAACTAGACAAAACTAGACTATATTCGTGGAACAACGTTAGTTCCAAGTTTAAACCTAGTTCCTAGTCAAGATCCAAATATCATATGGTTCATATCAAAGTATATAACCTTTACACTACACCCTTCTTTCACCCAGACCGATAATCACATCTATATGCCTGTTTATTTTTGACCGTTCGCCATCACGTTTCGTGGCCGTTCGTCTCCACATTTCGTGGCCGTTCGCCACATTATTTAGATTGGCCGTTCATCAAAAACGTAGGTCTCGAACACATTGGCCGTTAATTCGGTCCGGCTCCGATTGGGGTCATTCTTAAATTATGTCTTAAAACCGGTTCCAGAGAAAAATTTCACGGTTCTTTTTTCCGGTTGACAAAGCTTTTAAAAATCAACTGTCAAAAAATAACGAAAATGGGTTTAAAACGACGAACAAAAATTTTCAATATGTCTGAAAGGTTCAAATACTTGATAAAACTTGAAAAGAATAAAAGCAACTCTGAGTCACGAACTTCTCTTTCGAAGTCATTGAGTCTCAACCCAACAATGTTCAATAAAAAGGTAACCACAATTTCATCTGATAGTATCCGTATCAAACAAATGATGGCTTATAAGCTGAAATCATGCTTTAGGCTCTTGATAATATTCATGGCCGAATAATGACTCGAATGCCGGATAGACCATTAAAGTTTTAATTTAGGAGAAGAAAAAGCAAAAGGATTTCGACTTCAAAATGATACAAAATGATAATTTCCATTTGGTAAGCCCTTAAAAATACTATATTCATATCAGAATTCTTGGAAAACAAATTTTTCATTCGCAAAAAAACGAAGATATTTCTTAGACGAAATCCGTTCGGATGTAAAAAAAACCCATACAAATTTCTTGGTTATATGAATCATATAATATGGTGGATAATTTTTGTGAAATTGTTTAAATCGCAATTATAACGTAATACCTTCACATTATGTCATGAATCACTAGATGCGTGATTTCTGAGTTCCTTGGCCTCGAATCCGTAAATCGTAGTGAAAAATTTTCTGAGTTTTACATGGCTAGATTTTGTTTCCAGTATCTCCAGTGACTTGCTTCACTCCATGTATTTAAATTTATTACGCAAATTTATCTAGGCGACAATTAAAAGTACCAGCCACTCTTAGTAACTTTACACTAAGGTAGTCAAATTCGATGTGGTCTATGTTGAAGAGTTAAATTAGGACATAGTTAATGTGTTGCGATTTAAAGCTCAATAAACATAAGGTGGTTACGTATATTCCGTTTTATGTCCGGGGGTACTTCCGAGGGAAGATAATTTCCGGAATATTTCATTGCACCAATATGATATTACTAATACATATTAGCATTATCTACACCTGGCGTAGGTCATATTATATGTGGACGAAAATAACCCATACGGTATGGGCCATACCGCTGTTTCTCGGAATTTGACTTAGCACGCTCCTGCAAATAGTCCCCTCAGGGACTCCCCTGGCGTAAGATAATTTTAAGGAACTCAAATGTGCCGAAATGAGAAAACGAAACATAAGTTTAACAGCAGAAAATCGCCAAATTAGTGAACGAATGGCAAGTCTTGATGCTCAATTAGAAATCTACACGGAGAGTGAGGCTGAGGTTTCACAAATGTTACGTCAAGAACAAAATAAAATTATTGGTGAGTCTATCACATACGATATGTCACATAACTGATGTGGTAACCCTTTTTGGTGCTTCAAAGTTTGTTTTATTTCAAATTCTAATGAATATGTCATCACGTGATTACCTCTTTTCGTCTCATTTTTTATATCCCATAAATTAAAATTGTGATTTGCATATATTTTTTATGAGAGCTGCCCGAGAAGTCCGTTGACACTGTGACTCATAACCAGGATTAACCGCGGTTATTTGTTCTCACAGACTGAGTCACAGTGATCGATCACAATACCTCCTAAATCTGACTTTACCATCTACTTTGTGTAAAATTATGTGGCGCCAGCTCATATCATTTGAACGACGCTTTAAATTGATTTTGATCTAAGATATGCAAGAACAAATGAAATCGATGGAAGAAGAAAGGGAAGCTATGCAGGCGTCTCTCCGAGACAGTCAATGTTTGTCAATTTTACAACTGACTTCGAAATTGGAAAAACTCCAAGATGAAGTTGCAAAGACCCAAGTTTATCATTCTTATCCCGATATAGACACGGTTTTCTTATCATTAAAGTCAATCTAGATTCTAGACTATACGAAGAACTCGGACCGAATTACATAAAAACTGTGGTAAGATTTAGATGAAAAGTTCAATGATTTCTGTGATCGAATAATCGAGATTAAATCACATGTGAAGTATCATAATGGTGAGCATTGAAAAACAATTCTATCATTCACATCAAATGATATGGGTCATATCATATGAGTCATTATATGATTGATATAAATTATACGACCAATATGATTCATATAATATGAGCCACACAATAAGTATGTGAGCGCATAACATGATTTAAGATAAATTGCTGTTTATGAAGAAGACTATACCGGAGACTATACTCAACAAAATTAAAGACCATTACAAGGTTTCTTAATCTAGAACTTCCCATCCTTAACCCCTATTTAGTACTTTGACTTAAAGCCAAGTCTATTGACAGATGAAATGAAGATTGATAATTTGATTAAAGTCATGGCGTTTGTTCAAACATCGGAAGATAAGCCTGTACCAGACGAAAAGTTAGAATCAGACGAGCAATCACAATTCCATGTGAACGAAACTTTATCAGTTCCTCGAAAAGTTGAGGACGAAGAACTCACAATGGTGAGCACTCTCAAGCGACGTCAATCCGACCCAGAGGTGACCAATTTTATGTCCTACAGACTGAAATACCGACCGGTGTCCATATCTAAATGTTCCAAATCTAAACGGCCGGGTCTAGTATATAATGATATTCTATTTGGACTGAAATTTTTGTTAAGATTGAGAGTATATTAAACTCGACTTCTGGATCATACGCTGGAGACAAATATGCAACAAAGACACGATCTCCGATATCCAGTTCAGACGATGAGATTGAAGCTGGATGCGTGAGATCTCGAAAAACACCGACGAAACCCAAAAGGGCGAAAAAGACTCATCGAAATTTAAATTTTGAGCCCGATCCAACGAATTTTCCTATCGATCAATCTAACTTGAAAAGAAAAGGATTTTTAAGAAAGGTTCCTTATTTGTTAGCCATAAGTTATGGCCACTTAACTCAATTAAACTTTAATCACGAGAAGGTAGTTTTCCCGTAATGATGTACGCAAATCATAAGTGGGTAGGTTGGGATGCTTCCGTCAGGCAGAGTCATGAGAACGGACGAACGGACACTATCCCACCAGAGAATAATTTCAAATCGTTCAATTGTCCCTAAACCTTATCAAACAATATCGTAAATTCTATCGTTTCTACAGCAGCTTAAGACTAAAGTCTCATGGATTCCTCACTTCCAAGAAAATTCTAGAGATTTTCCGGAGGGTTTAAGAGATCGTAATATAATAACTTACGTAAATTATAATTCAGAGTGGAAGATTCTTCCGGAAGATGTTGCGAGGAAGTAAATCATAATGATAAAAACATGAACTTATGTTTTGTTTGGGTTCTATCCATCTTCGTTTCTTACTGTAGCTCCTGTTTAATTCACGTTTCCGGCGTACTGCTTTCTATCGTATATCTGTCGTATACCGTGTACGGTATACCTGTTATTTCGAAAAATTTTCATGGGAAAATATCGACGTAAAACTTTCATACAAAATTTTATATCGGTCAATATTCAATGTTTCATAAATTAAAATACCCCTATACCATATCATCTCAGAATACTTTAACAAGGCAACACACCGAGAGTTAGAATTATACTTTTGGAATTAAAAAGTGTATTTCGGATCAGAATTGTGATTTGGGCACAGTTGAAAGTTCTTGTAGTAAAAACTAGAAGAGACCGACCGCCTTCTTTTTATTGTCTTGCTTCCATTTAGGCATAGAATTAAATGTTGCTCGTGTCATCCCAAATACTGGTTCAAAATCGCTCTCTAGAATTTTATCATAATAACGATTTCTTTGACGTATTCGAATAAAATTACCTATCAGATGATTTTCCTTTTTTGTGATATCAATACCAAAAGCTTGCTCGGGATCAATTGATTTTAACTGATCATAAGGCAGGTATCGTTGCTGGTTACCATCTATTACTTTTATTTTAGTTCTATTACTTTTAATAAGATTTCTATTATCTAGAAGTCCATCGACCGTACTTATTCATACATTACTAATGAAATATTGTTAAAAAATCAAACGACCTTGTTACTATCTAGGAACTAAAACATGCACTACTGTAACTAATCCTTGAACAGCTGCTGGTGTATTATTACTTATATCTTTGAGTTCGATAGTTTTAAATAAATCATCATTGCCCATTTCGGCTCTGACTTGATCATAACTTTTGCCATTTGCCCACATATGAGGATCCCATGCCATAAACCAACCAGTAAATATAGGAGGTTCACGGCCTTGTTTAACTAAAATCACATTTGTATTTGGATCTCGTCCAGCTGGATGACCAACAAGATATTCGTACGCAACGACGGCCGCTTTCAGTCAGTTTATAACCCTGTAATAACCCAATATGACCATTTTCGGCCAAAAATTATTATATCTAAATTGTAAACTATAGCTTGCTCTTTCTCTTCTTTGTTCGCATTTTCTCCAATCCACAGGAATAACTGCGACCATGTATCTAACATCATTATATCATCATCTTCAAGATCTTCTTGAGCAAAATCAAAAACTTCGTCGCAAGTTATTTTTCCAGTAGCATTTGATAAATGAAACAAGCGTGGTTCAACTTCACTGTCTTCCTAAACCAAAGTAAATGTCTAGAAAAAACAGCTCTTAAAATTAAAAAATATCGATAAAAACTTGGGCTATAAGGCCTTTTAACAAAATGAACAATAATTGAAATCTAATAAACAAGCTTAGGTGCAATGGTGTCTTTGAAGCAGTGAAATACTTATCCATATCTTACTTCAAACTTAAATAGTTTTTGAGAGTTTTTGACTTTTTACTCAGATCGAACGGTCCGATGCTAGCCAGATAAAGAAGCTTCTTTCACAAAAACTAGTATTCTCTAAAACATCTCACCTCAAATTGCTTGCCAGACGAGTATTCAGTTTTTCCACCAATAGCTGCCCAGAATTCCGGTGGTTCCTGTCCTTCCACAACAGTTTCCGTTTCGCTATCGCCAGTGATATGTTTTGCCACCTGGCGACCTAGTTCACGCTCATCCCCTGAACATCCTCTTCCAAACCATAAAAAGCTTCCAAACTGTTTTGAATTGAGCATAAAAACATCATTTGAATTCAAACTGGCTGCAATTGGCATTACTTCGATAGCCTTGGTCGAGTTTTCATCAACGCCACGAATTTGGAAAAATTGAGTTGCTGCGTTTTCGACTTCCACGGTATTACGTCCAGTACCACCTTCGTAAACCAACATCTTGCCTTTAAACATGGCCATGAAATGTCTTGATTTAGGTTATTCTTGTCCAAAATATTAATACCCTTTTATTTTATCGATTATAACCCTGTCTTGGTTCTTTCCCCATGGTCACACGAATTTGAACGGGCTCATCTCTAAATTGCCGATCAAGTTCAACTGCAAGATATGCAGAGGCTGTTACTTCATCTATATTTGAATGACGACCTTGCCATATATAAATAATATAATTGGGTAAGGTTCCCAGCATATAAGTATAAAATACGATATAACAATCTCCACCATAAAATTTTCCTCTTTGTTCTGCTGGCACGGGAGAAAGCTTCATGATGATCGAAAAAATTATTGGTTGATGAATAAAATACTAATTTCAAACAAGCCTGGTTATTTTCAACGCGAAAAACGTCAACTTGCCCAGATCCATCGTCAACCATTCGCTCTTGAGCGGCCACATGCGGCTTTTGATGTAATGTGCTCGCATCGAATTTTGTTTTTTCGACCTAAGATAGACATTTTTTTCAATGACCGGTCGGAAACGAATATCAAACCTTCGCAATATTACTCTGTTTCGGTGCTTGTTTTGAACCAGAAACAGCAAAAGCATCTTTCCAGCTGGCGAAACAGCTTCTGAACAATGCAGACTCTGCTCCGTCATTCACGACTTCCATTTGAACATTATTTCCATATCCTTTTGCACTCATATATTGAAGTGCTTTATTCATGCAACCACTTTTTTCTTCTTTTGTTGCACCCTTACCCTTCCAGACAAAAACTTGCACGGATTTCCGAAAGTCAGGAATCTTAGTTTAAAAATGGATTTTTGACTTTAAGATGATATAATCATGAATCATGATTCATGATCGTACTCCAACAATCTTAGAATCTTTGGGAAACAATCCTTGTTGACCGCAGTTGTCAAGACAGTAACAATCATTGTGGTTCAACATATTCTGTTGAAGTGGCCGCTGAGCAATTTCGGTTACGACCAGATTGCCGGTTGCGCTTGTCACGTGATACAGTTTTGTCTTAATAAAAAACTACAAATGTGGCCTCATGATTCATGACCAAATGAAACATTTATAAGTCCCAAGATGAGTCATTAATCAAAAATGTCATTTCAAATTCAAAGAAAGAGTGCTCTTAATAAAAAAAAAACGTGTTCATGCAAATTGACGAGGATTCGAATGACCAGCTCAACAGCTCGAGCTAAACTGATCTTCAGAGCCCTGAAATTACTTACTATGATTTCGCTATCACCATCCTTAATTAAACCCTGTAACAGACTGAAATCAACCATGCAGAATCTCAAAATCCATTCTGAGATTAACCTGAACGAACTTTGACGCGCCAGGGTTAACTAGCAAGAATTTTGAATCATGCATTCTCTGGCATACCAGAGAAAATCGGTTAAACCTGATTGATTAAAATTGACTATTTTAAATAGTCTTAAATCTAATGATTTTTCTTGTAAACCTTCTAAAATGAGATTAATGTGACACGGAAGTTGACCGGAAGTAAACTAACATTTTTTGTTGCATCTTCTGTGACCTCATCAGGTTGAGCAGCTCGAAATTTCTTTGGTGGAGGGCCTAATAATCCTTTTATAAGTTCTTGGCATTGTGGATATCCATCTTCAGTTCCGGCATCAATTGTCACAATCGGGATCCTGCCTCCTCGTTCACGGTCACGGATGCACCGCGCAAGTTGACCACCTTTCATTCTCTCTTGGCGATTCGACTACATAAGTCATTATGATTTTGAGCAGCCAACGATTAAGATTTACCTGTGGAGCATTCCATTGAATTAAACCCTGACCAATATCAATAATAAAAACATCGCCGTTGTTGAATGATGCCCAGCTTAAAATTCAATAATATAATGACGTAATATTGAAGTTTTGAGATTTTGAATTTTGCGCATAAAGTGTTCCACTCTAATATGTGAACCCCTATAATGATGACGTATTATCCAAACCTGAGAGGAACTTCGCGAGCAATAACATTTTTCTTTCCTTTAACATGCAATAATCTTCTGATATCGGTATAATCATTTACTTCAACGTGATTGAAGCCAGAATGAATTCCTCCTTCTTTGATGAGAATTCCTCCAGGGAAATAAGTTTTAAATTTTTTCGATTCATATCCTTCTGTTTCTCGATATTGCGTTGGTAATCCCTTCAAATGATCATCCATTTGCGTGGTAAGGGCAGCCGCAGCACCCTGCTCATCTTGTGATGAGTTTGAACCAATCCAAAAGTGTAAATCATAAAGAAGACCTAGACAGGAAGTTCAGTCCTAAAATTCAAGGCGTTCACCGAAAATGAAATGACGCTTACCAGAACCAGATTTTTTGGAACTAAGAACTAGATAACAATCGCCATTGAAAAAATTTCCGTATTGTGATTGCGGAATATGATTCAATGCAAAATTCTCGATTCGCCATATCTGAAGCCCTTCACGCTTACCGGCAGTCTCAAAAGCAATTTCACTACTCATCTAAAATAATTATAAATTTTCACTTTGTGGAAAACTAAGTGGTGATGTGAAATGGCAAATCATGTGGTTTTGTTTTGCCAAAATCATTGAAAGCTAACAATTAGCCGGACCAATAAATTGCAGAATCAAAATTTTGAATTATAGTTAAAGTAACTGTTCAACTCTCTTTCCTACGTTATGACATAATAATTCAAATAATAATCCAAAATTTTAAAGTCAAATATTTGAAAAAACCAACAATTTGAAAATATTAATGTACTATAAGGGCATTCACACAATAAGTTTTATTGCACGGCGACAGCACGCATATTTTGACCTATATAATGGACCTTTGCCATATTATATGGCCCATATAAGGGACCACGTATTAGACTGATACTTACCCTATATCGAGTGATTAGAATCTCGCTTAAATTGATGCATTTTAATTTAACTTTTTGCATTTTGTTTTTTGCCAAAAATAGTTTTTTGGAATAAATTAATTCAACGGATTATTAAACGAGACAAAAACCTAATCCATCAGACAATTCTAGTGTCTATTGAACTTCATCATTCAACCGATTTTCCGATAGAGTCCTATTGAATCAAATTTCGACATACCCTCTTTATTGAAATATTAATAACTATGAATAATGATATTATTATATGAAGTATTATACAGGCGATGAATGTGAGTTCTCTCTTGGAATACTTTTTTCCATTGTTCTATTTTTCATGCTAAAAATAGTGTTTTTACAGTGTAACAGGGGTGACGTCACAATGGGAACCCACAAATATTTAACTTCTGAGCAACTTCTTCACTTTTTGTTATTTTGTCCTCGACGAGGCGTTCTGGACTCAACAATAGAAGACTTATTCCGGACTGTTTAATGGTATTTATAAAATGATTTTTCTTATGTGATGTCCGACGTCT
>SCLD01098119.1:0-11031 GCA_004367895.1 Oikopleura longicauda | reverse complement strand
AATCATCAATCTATTTTGTATATTCAGAGATTCATTCTCCTCTCTCTGAGCAGATTATGATATTTTTCTGGTTATAAAAAGTTTTTTGAAATTTAATCTAAGTGAGTTGCATGGCCAAGAAGAGTGTAAAATAACTCAACATGAATTTCAAAATCATGTTGAGACGCAAGTTCATGATCAACCACTGCCTGGGACACGACCATCTCCCGATTATTTGGAACCTGATTTGATACAGTCACGTGTTCTACAGTCGCGTGAAACTCATTCGAAACTAGGATAATGAAGTCGGCCAATGATTACCGAGATTCTTGAATACGGCTTAAAGCAAAAGGAACAAATGCGTGATACAAATCAAATTCCGAGAATTGTCGTAGAAAGTCCCGGTGTCGAATTGCCAATTCTTCGATCGAGTTGCTCTCAGAACTTAATGCCTAAACCATCAATGCTAGACGAAAGCTTTCCACCTCCTCCAAACCCCGCTGAACAAGCAAAGTTAAGCCTAAAACCAGTTTTGAAGCGCCAAGATGATGTTGATGAGAATCAGTGCGCCACGGACGGACAGTTCGAAGCGATGGACACGACAAGAACTCCCTCACGTTTGACGTTTAATGAAAAGGTGAAGAAGTTCCGAGCCATTTCAATGGATTTAGATCCATCAGGAGTGTTTTCAAATAATATTTATTTGATCTAATGTCCACCAAAAATGAAACAGTAGCCCCTGATCTTATCAAATGAAATTATCATTTAATGAAAACCCTTATCAGAAGGACCCACAATGGATAAACCACCTTTGATACAAAGCACAAAATCAACAATGAAAATGATGGATGAAATTGATTCCAATTTGCTTGCAGCTACTTCAGCAGCTGATTTCATGACCTCGACACCAGCTGTCCATCGCTCAATTCCTCCAAAGCAGAAGTCGGTAAGATCTAACCCGGTGTTCCATACGGTGTTCCATACCATAAATCAGATAATGTCTTCTAGGACTCCTTTCCGGCCAAAAGCGTTTTGGCAAAACCTTACACGACTTCAAATATTTTATTTTAGAGCGCGACAACACTCACTGCACAAATGTTTGTCTCAGGCAGGGTTATGATTAATTCGATCACTAAAGTCGTCCACCTTCCAATACGGTTTTTGTCGGAGTGGACTTGACTTATAATCTGGTAAAAAGAAAATATAAATCGCGCCGTTGAGCAGATAAAAGAAAAAGATGACATTGTCGGAAGAGAAATCTCAGGATCGGGTTTATTTTTTCGGTTTGTTTTAACGATGAGTCACCTTCGTTAAATGATGAGTCATCATAAAATAGTAACTCGTCATAAAAGAGGATATAAAGCGAATGATCGATGCTTCAAACGACAAACATTTTCCAGCTCGAGTTCAAATGGACCGGAATAAAATCTTGGCCACATGCGCGGTTCACAAGACTTTATCAGAATCAGGAAATGAGTTTGATCAGCAGTCTAGGGGACATGTATTAGGCCGGTATTTGGTTGGAACGTTTCATCGTGAAACTTTCACGATATATCGCAATATTTGACCGATTTTGAAAGCCCATTAAGAACAAAGGTAAAAAGGTCGCAGAAAAAAAGGATCTGACATCGTCATGAAATTGATGTAAGGTTATTTGACTTATCATTAATTGAATGACGTAAGATTTTTTCGATTGCTTGTCTAGTCACTCGACTCGGGTAACAAATGGTCAATTATTTTCATCAAAAGACTCCCTTTTTGATATTACAGCGAGAATAAAATTCATTCATAAAGGTGGGTGTCCTATAGATTGACATTTTTGATTGAAGCTCCCATTTACGTAGAATCGTACAATAGAGGGTGCCATGCGGGAAATCCTCTTCCTGGTTAATGTTTCGACTCGTTTGAAGCACCCCACACATTAGAGTGTAACATTCGGCGTTGTACTTGCGCAAATTAGAGTGGAACATCTGGTCTTGAACTTCCACAATTCAAGACCGGGTGTTCCACTCTAAGGTGTGACGCTCCTAATTAGTTTTCCGCCAGCCGTTTGTAACGATTCTAAAACTCTCAGAAGCCGAATTTCAAGATATCGATTATGATGATTCAAGCTCGGTGCTTTCTGATGCGTCTGAAAGTGAAGAGGTTGCACAAAACATTTCAATGTGGGAGGAAGGAATAGACGAAGAGCCAATAGTTGGAAATGAACTTGTTAATATCAGACAAATCGATCTTCAAAATAATCGTCTTCAGCAAGAGGAACATGAAGATGATGAGGAAGACATTGAAGAGAAACTAATTGTGCCTTCATTTGAGTAAGTTTAGATCAGCCAATTCAGTGGACCCAAAAAAGTCTGGCTCTTTCTTTGTATACGAAATAGTCTATGTCGTATTGCGCCTAACTGACACAGCTTAAAACTAAAATTCAGTTTCGAAAAAACTCATCAAGTTTCAAATCTTACAGATACTCTTACTGAAGAACCTACAAATGATATCGACGTAAGTTCCTTTTCCGATTCGAAAATGTCAACAAAGTTCAAACATGGTCATTAAGGGTCGATTGACTGGAACAGCACCTCGAGATCATTATCGTCTGATGCCATCCACTGGAATGACCCCGCGAAGAGATGATAAACAAAATTAAAAAAATATATATATTTTTAACTGCCAGTGATTCGTTATTTACACTGCCATTTTAACAGTTAATCAAAATCCTCATTATAGTAATAACAAGTAAAACCGTATTCTAGATCTAGTTGAATCGGAAAATGGGTCGAAAACAACATACTGAAGTTGAACCAAAAGAGACGGTCCAGCCGCGAAGATCATCAAGAAGAAAACGAGCCAATGACGATGAAGATCAACCAAAGGTTAGTTTAGGTTGTTTAGGCATGTTAGTTATGCATGGGTTCAGGTATGTGTTCAGCCGGAAAAGGCAGAGATAGCAGTCAATAAGATCGCAGAAAGTATGAAACCGGAAAAGATCCGAATCAAGAGGCGAACCGGAAGTGGTTCAACGACCAAACTCCATGGACCGGAACCTGTTACAACGCCGAGACCATCAAAGAGACGGAAAGTAAATGCGGTTGATTCACCCATTGCAGAATATAGCGTAACTTATGGAGATAAAACAATAAAATTCACAGAATTGAATTTTGGCGCTTTTAAAATAAAAGCGACCAAACCTCAAATCTAGATTTTATAAACTCAAAAACAAGTTTGATTCAGTTTGAACCTGATCAAAACGGTTTAAAACAGTTAAAATCCCGGTTCTGCCTCTGCTCAGAGAATATTTGACTGTATGCCTTTTAACCTCGTCCTGTACTGCTAATAAATATATCTAAGGTGAAATTCATTTTTTTTCGGATTATTTATAAGTTATAAAATATAATCCTTTCGATGTCTGACTTGTCAGAAGGGCACGCGGAAATGCATAGGGGTCACTCCAATGTGTGCAAGTTTATGACCAAGTGAGTTACTCCAATCTATGACACTCCCCCGTACGTTCGTGGTCGTTTCGACTCATCTCAAATTTGAAATTTTATTAGAAAAATTTTACATTAAAACAATACTGTACACGATTAATGAAATTATAAGTACAAAATACCACAAAATAAGTGATTATTACGTGATTTCACGTAATAAACATATTTCTTATTTTGATTGTGGTTGCGATCGCAATTGTGATCACGTTGGGCATCAGTGCCGCAACTGAGTTGCGGTTTAGTTAAAGTTCAGTTGCGAAAAATTAAATTGCAATCATAATATCACCGACTCGTCTTACTTTGAAATGATTAAAAATTTATGATCGCTCGCACAAAAAACATCTGCACGAGCCAAATTACGAGACAGGGACCGGGTCCCTGGGAGTTCCAGGCTGGTACCCCCTTAATTGAATAGGCCAACCAATAGAAGGCGGTGTTTTAAAAATCATTTTCCTTCAACAGACTCGTCATAATTGACACTGATTGAATTTACGGTGACGCTGTCCTTGTGAGTCATATCCGATGACGATTCATCATGAAGAACAAATGTATGAACGTTGCCACCTTCGATTTCGATTTGATTTTCAGTACCGTTATGATGAGTTGATTGATAATCATATGACTCATCAGCATGATTCATTCTTGATTTTTCATCGACTTTTTGACAGCCAGGAGATTTTTGATCAAAAAATCTTTGACGCTTGGCACTCCATTGACAGTTTACTGCTTTCCATGGTCGATTCTTTGGATTACCACCTTAATTATCACGACCGTTAATTTTTACCAAAAGTGACCAGAATAGTGACCAGAAATTAACTCCCCAGGGACAATTGTTCAATTTTTGGTTATTTTTCCCTTTTTTCCTAGAATAAAAACCGTTATTACGATATCATGTGATGATTTCTGTGAAAACTTTGTCTCCCTTAATCAAGTTCATGGGTTCTAGTTACATCAAAGTTATTCATATTTCTAATATCTTTGATCACTTGAGAGCAGTGAATGAAAGTAAAAACGAAGTATGAAAAGAGAAAATCCTTGTCCCTGGGGAGTTAAATGACCGGAAATAAAATACCTTTATAATTTTTGCATTTGCATTTTCGTTTTCTTCCGTTTACTGGTTTATGGCCATTTTGACATTTAAGTTTACATTGTGATCCTCCAAAGAAGTCATCTGTGCATTTCCATTTACCATTTGGATCTGTCAAAGGCTCACAAACATCTGTTCTGATTGTTGTCGTTGTGGTCGTGGTGGTTGTTGTTGTTGTGGTGGTTGTTGTAGTAGTGGTCGTAGTAGTAGTGGTAGTGGTCGTCCAGCCATCGCAATTATTCTCATAAGACACTTCATCTAGAATCCAATCGCATGAATCTTTTGCAATTACCAACTTTTGAAGATTAAAATTTCATAAAGTAATTTTAAAAGAGAAAACAAAGTATCGACAATGAGTTTAACCTTATCGCGTGACGTCACTGCATGTCATTAAAATCAATCCTGAGATCCACTTTGTTTTTCAGTGCATGAACAGGTGTATTTTGAGCTTCCACCCAGGCACTCGATTTTACATACGTCCCCATGAAATCCTTGTTTAGTTTTACATTTTTGATCGACTATTCCATATTCTGGTTCAGGAATATCGCCACATGGTTCACCTAAAAATTATTCATAAGTTATGAGTTATCATTTTTGAGTCACTTGGTCATTTTATAAATTTGTATGCTCACCTGGATCCTCAATCCAAATAGTGGTATTTGCTGTTTTTACTGACGAGCTTTATAATGATACAGATTGTAATTTTCTAGAAAATATAGGAGGTTCACCAATTAGATTAACTCGTTTGATCATTTCCTGAATCGGCCAAGACCAGCAGCTTGAGCATTGACCTGTTGAACAGCTGCTAAAATAATCGCAGAAAGTTTCATTATCTCGATTGATTATCAATGAAAAGCAATATATATATATTATTTTTATTTATCAATATATTGACAAATAAATTGTTATGCCACTAAGTCGCCAGAAAATTCTTTTAAAAGGCTTTGTTGAGCGCCATCTTCCGTCGTCCGCGCCGTCACAACCGATAAGCCATCGCCCCTCCTCATCCGATGGTTAAGGATCATATAATGTTTCAGCATGGACGACGAGGGTTACAATGTAACTTTGAAGGAAAAAGGCTTTTTAGTTTTAGAACACAATGCTATGTTACCCAATATATTTGGCATCTCATTGCCGCATTTGTCCTTGGTCCTAACTTGTGTTTTTGAAATTTGTTTTTTTGCGAAAATTTAGCACAAAATGTCCATCAATTATGCAAGGGGCTGCTAGTGCTGAAGGCACTGATCGGCAGTCTGGTCGTTTAAGGCTTACTCAGTTTGGCAAAACTCCTTGTGGATATTCAAGAACTCATTAAACTTAACTCCACAAAAATTTTTGAAAAAAAAACTGACCACTAGGAGGCGTAGTTTGAGGCCTTTCATTCAGTAAATTGGCCATCAGATGTCAGCTTATCCGCCCTTATACGTTTCTATAGCTAGAATGGTAGCCCTGGTCTTTACGAACAATTAGGTAATGTAATCCCAAATAAGTAGACCGAGTTTGGTGGGTTTTTCTTATATGATATAATATGATGTTTACGAAAAGCAACAAAAGCTTCAGGGGTATAAATTATACCGTATAATACCAGCTTCCAAAAGCTTAGCATCCTAAATTATGATTCAAATCGATTGCAAATTTCGAAGCCAAAATTTTTCCTGGAACAAGCCAATGATCAATCAGCTGTTTCATAAACTGAGTCTCAAAAGGTTTAAAACTCCACCCAAGACCACATTGTTCTTGAAACTAAACTTTAAATTTTGTTTGTCTAAAACGCACATCGAATTCAAACAGGAGTCATCTGCATTTTAGCTGCTAAAAACCGATTTTGTCAGGAATTTTACAGAATATTGAGATTAAAAACCCTTGAAAGGCGTCATAGGCTAACGTTTCTAATTTCAATTTCCAATACTAAATACACTTGCTTGAGACTCTTGCTAGAGAATCTCATGCTGAGATGCCTTCAATCGTTATAATATGTTTGAGTGTCCTTCAGACACTCCCTTTTGAAGTACCGCTTTCCTTTAACCTAAGGACATCAGGCCGAATCGGACAAAAGTTCATATAAGAAGTTAGCAAATTTTGACGAAATGTATGTTCGGTAAATCTTATATTCTGAACAAAACTTATCTTCGGAACAAATTTTCGGAATTAATATTCGGAACATTCAATTTCGCCGCTTTGAATTTCGGTAGAAAACAAACGTTCTGACAAAAACTTGAGTTCGGAACCAAAACTCCGAATAGAGAACTGGCATATCAAACTTGAAGGGTCAAACTTCTAGAGTTAGATTCCGAATATCCGTCGCCTCGCAAAGTTTTGGTACAACATAAAAAATTCTACCATTTTCAATGTTATACGAAATGTAGCATTTATTTTGGTCGAACGTTCGCTTGAAAATTCGCTTGAAGAATCGTTTATCTGTTTAATGCATTTAACTGTTAAAAGATAGTAACCTTTCCAGCATTTTAATGATGATTCGGAAAAAGCGTTGATTAACCTGAGATTAGTTTTTGATTATCTGGTGATAATCACTTGCGTTAACAAAAGTGTCAAATTGACTTTCATCTTAAATACTCGGCTTTATTCTCGGACTTTTTGCAAATAAGAAGAGTAGAATTTTACAAAAACAATAATGATAGTTGCTGTATACTCGAAAAACAAACAGATCATTCTAATGTTCGAATTTGACATCGTTCGTATTTCACCCTGATAAGGAATTAAATGCTTTAGAGTCAAAGCCTATAAATAAATATTTTTTGTTTTCTTTTCATAAGGAAACTGCATGTATAGGTCTTACGGTTTTATTGCCGGTATTTCACAATTGAAAAACCTTATTCGGAACATCTCAATCTGGTTTGTTGTATAGGGGGGGTCAGTGAAAGGGGGTCATTAGAGTAGAACATCCGGTCTACCATCGTGGACACAAATCTTAATTAAGGGAGAAAAGCCGCGGGTGGTGCAGAAGTTTGAAAACATATTTTTGTACCAGTCTGGAAGAAGTTACATACATTAGAGTGGAACACCAGGTCTAAAACTTGCACACATTAAAGTGGAATACTTTCATATGATTTTGCTTGTAAAGTGCGACCCCCGTAGTGTTGGATTTGATATGAAATTCGCTTTTCTAGATCGAACAAGTTTCATCGCCATCGGTCTGATTTTGAGTTTGCATGACTTGAGTCGCAAACTTATTAATAACGTATCATATAATGCGAGTATTACACAATTTGACAAGTTCAACCAGTACAACAATGTAAAACTCACTGCCAAACGAATTATAAAGTCTTAGTACTCAACTCATATGGATCACAAATGGTATACTGGGATCTGTTCGTTATCGATGACACATAGACTTGTCTGTCCAAATTTCGAATTTCACATAACATTGACATAACACCAACAATTATTTTATTTCATCCCTGGTATTGATCAATAATTTGATGTCATTAAACTTGGACTCAGGTGAATCATTCGGTCACACTGGAAATAAAGTATCAGCTTATATGCAGGACTAATGACGCAATCTAAAATCTTCACTTTTCAGCCTAAAAGCTTTCGTTATCACTTTAAACATATCCAAATGATCCTAAATGACAAAATTTTTTCAGTCCCGAGGATTCCTGACCTGTTCGTAATCTTGGTCCTTCAACGTCTTTAGAGATCGGCTTCGATTCCGTATGCAAAGTCCCGTTTCTTCCGGTATATTCCTTTATGAGACATTTGTCCGATTTTGGGTAGGATATTTAGTGTCTTAGATAAATCACCTACTCATGTCCAATTTTAAGTTCCCTTTCACGTTCCTTTCTTACTTTTAAATTATCCAACTGACTTATATTATGCCGAAACCGGTAATCCATTCTTGACTGACCGATACTCAGCATTCTATTTCCTCTTGTCAGCATAAAAAGTAAGTGAAGATCTTAGGCATTCACATTTTTTGATGATGGACCGACATGAATAAAAATGACTGACTGATCAGCAAGATAAGATTTAGTTTATATAGAACAGTCTCTGGAAAGCGCTGTCTCCTCAGTGTCAGACTGTCAGTCCTCACCTCGTGTCTCTGATGGTGAAAAACGTCCGACCAACATTATGCCAACCTGAACGAATTCGAGAGAATTCCAAAATTTCAATAATGGATAAACTTCAGGTCATTTGATGAACCGAGTTTCTTGAAAAACTACACACTGGTACTCAACACGCGCGACAAATCACACTATGAAAACAGATCAGAAATAAACTTTGGCGTAAGGTACGATTCTTGGCATATAATTTTAGAAATTTCCATCATTCGATATGACTTTTTCGTTTGTTAACTCATTTGGTATAATCGCAAAAGAGGCCAAACTTGGAATGTTTGAATGGAAATCTTCATCGGAAAGCTTTCAAACCTAAACATAATTCTGAACTTCCGTTAAAACTTTGTTTTTTGAGAAATTTTGTATTTTAATATGGTGCATATATCAAAGCAAATTGGAAAATTAACACCACCGATTGGCCATATTCTGGCCAAAGACCTTAAAAATCCAATTTCACGGCATTAAACATTCTTGGATCTCTAAAATCCCCCCAAGACTCCCCTAAAAATTTTCAGGCGAAACTTTTGGTGCCTTTCGATTGGACCGGAAGTGACCGGAAATTTTGCATAGTAAAAGGCTTACGGAAGCTTAAATAACGCTGTTTTTAGTCACGTGGTTTGATACAAATTTTCCGATAAGAGCGTAATCGTTTTTTCTTTCATCTGAGAGTGAAAATTTTACGTCTATAGGTCCCTCATAGCCTATGAGTCATAGGGTAGTGTGGTAGAGTGACTGTTAATAAACAAAGCGAGTTTTGAACTAGATTTATCATGGACCATAAAGACGGGCCATACCAACAATTTAACGAAATGTTGTATTCTATGGCCCAGACTGTTGGTGGTACTGTAGTTTTCGAAAAGTAACCGCTAGTGACGTTTTAAGACTTTGGAAATGGATGGACAGCTTTAATTTGAAGGGCTTCCCATCCTTTACGGCCTAAAGTTCCAATCCTGGCTAACAGTGATAATCCCTTGATCATCCACCGAATCAACATTACAGTTATACATAGCAGAATATACTTGATACTTTAGAATTGAAAAATAATTTTAGAAACCGGCAGTCATTTAAGTTGGCCAATTCATAAGTGATGAATTAGTGATTTTCAAGGTGTCTAATAAGTTTGCAGTTTTAAAAAAACTCTAAGAATAAACTTGTGATTGTTCAACCAAAGTCTTTTCAGTAATCATTTATAGCCTATAAATTACAGGACATGCCTATTATGCATGATACTCATGAAACTAACCTGGAAACTTTGTCCAGAAAAGCCGCTCTCCCGTGACCGAAATGAAAAAAAAATGAAAGATTGTAAAAGATTTTTTTTGTACATCATGTAACGTTAGATTTAATCATTTTAAAGAGAATTTAAAGCCATTGGCTTACAGTCTTCAGAATCACCTTGAAAGGGTAACCGATTAACCAATGCGAAAACTTCGAAGGCGGGGTAAGTTGATGGTCATCCTACAGCTTTTAACTGCTTACTGATAAACTTTCAGTGTTTGGAAGTCGTCATATGATAATTAACATTTACGTATTCGACTTACCACAATTGGGTAGATAAAAGCCACAAAAAATCCGTTTATAATCCGGACGGACTGTCAAAAGATCCGAGACTCGAAAAATATTTCGAAACGGAAATCGAATCCGAAGGGCGTTTTCCAAAAGTCGACTCCAAAAGAACTGGCAGACATAAGGAACTTTTGACAACATCACCCTTAATGTAAAAAGTACCTCACCCATACGATATATGATGAGGGGATTTAAATGGGTTAAAATATTTCCGATGCATCGTCATATTCCATTGATGGCACGAATGGGCGTTTATTTTGGTCGAACAGATACAGTTTTAGAAAAAGTTATACAGTTGTCGGTAGACTATCGGTATATGACATACCGCATATTGAAAATGCGACCGTTTACATGATTTTTGTCCCTTTGAAAAAATATTTTATTTGAGTGATTTTTATTATGCAAATGGCCAAATGAAAATATAGAATTAGAAATAGTAATAAGTAAAATCCTGAACGGGTACGAGAGAGTAATTGAACGTTTCAGCTTCTTCGGGTTGAGGAAGCCAATAACCAGGTTTATATCGTTTTTGATCTTTAGATTTTGCCGATTTCTGAATCCTTGTCCCAACGTTTTGGTTAAGTTTGGTAGATTGTTTAAGGATAGATTCACCATTTTTGATAGATGAGACTTTATTCTCGGATGCATTTCTCGTAGAATTAGCTGTTATTGTTGATTCGGGAATCGAATTTGGTAACAGCTCATTGCGGACAATGCTTTTTTGGTGACTTTCATTCACTAGTAAAATTATCTGAAATATATGTTTACGGGTCTCAAAACCAAAATCTTTCGTCTGGTGACCAGACTCTGGTCCAAGCGGCTCGATAGATTTCGG
>SCLD01098108.1:0-11031 GCA_004367895.1 Oikopleura longicauda | reverse complement strand
TAATATTTCGTTCAACTCGGAACCGGCATTTGAGTACATGTGCTTGACCAACTGTTGGAGAGCCATTTGGCCAGCAATCGGATGTAGTACGTCTGATGGAATGCTTAATTTTAAAGGCGAAAATGACAATATGTTTTAGGCTCAAAACGCCTCGGCTAATTTTTCGGCACAGTGACCTGAGAGGTTATTTTCCATTCCTAACCCGTTTAGGCTAAATGACAGGAGATTTCGTCATTTAGTAGCAGTCAAAGCCAACACTACGTTGAAGGCCATAAAGTAGTCTACGTTATGCAAGCTTCATCTTTTTTGCTTCTGACATCAATCTTACATAATGTACCATGCACGGGCAGCATGATACCAATGACATGTTTCCAGGACGGCTTATCCCGTAAACTAGGCATGCCAAGTTCGCCTCAGCTTACCCATACCAACGTAACTAACAGCCAAACCAAATTTCGTCCCATTAAAAATTCGAGAACATTTTCAAAATGAATTTAATTGTTTATTGACCGCCGCCCTTACACACACACACACACGCGCACACTCGCACGCCCACGCTCAACATCATTGGCGGATGATCCATTTCGGTGGATGTTAGCCCATTTCTCCCCGAGTTTCTGTTTTTTTGTTGTACAAGAGATAGATAGAGAGAGTATAGAGAGTTTATTTTTTGAAAAAATATTTTTGAGAGAAAACTAACACTTCATATTTCAGGGATTTTACAGAATGCCACGCTTCCGCAAGGTGTCCGAATCCACGCCACAGGTAATATACAATTTTCTAGATTTGCCAAACACACCGGCCACCACCACCGTTTGAAAGTATGACTTGTGGAATTAGTTTTGCTCATGTTTCGTTACACCCAACATCTAAGTTCGTTATACGGTCTGCGACGCATTATTGGGCGCATTAGAGTGGTAAATGAGTTATTATTACGCGATGAACTTTCGGCAGCGTCAGTAAAAACTGACGTTGGTGAACTTGTTACATAATAGTTACAAATCGTCAAACTTTGTGACGGGGGTGGGGTGGGGCGTCTTTTTCGCGTGACTTCTCGTGACATTTATGTATTTATAGAAACAAGCCCAAGCCGCCACCACCGGCCTCGAGCATCAATGTCTCCTCGACATTGACGCGCCATGCCCATTGACGCGTAACACGCACATCGTGTGCACCATTGGGCCCGCCTCGCGCTCGGTCGAGAAGCTCGAGGAGTTGATTGACGCCGGCATGGACATTTGCCGTCTCAACTTCTCCCATGGTGATCACACCTACCATGCCGAGACAATCCGCAACATTCGCACGGCGATTGATAACAAGCGCGCCAAGAAGACCCTGTTCAAGCCGGTCGCGTTGGCACTTGACACCAAGGGCCCCGAGATCCGTACCGGTCTGTTGAAGGGTGGCGGATCGGCCATTATCAACTTGGTCAAGGGCAACAAGCTGACACTGTCGTTGATGGACCAGGATAAGGAGTCCGGCGATGCCGATCGCGTCTGGGTTGACTACAAGAATCTGCCAAAAGTGATTGCGCCCAATGATCTCATCTTTGTCGATGATGGGCTCATCTCATTGAAGGTGTTGGAGGCGAACGCGCAAGAAGTCGTCTGCGAGATCCAGAACGGGGGCGAGTTGGGCTCCAAGAAGGGCGTCAACCTGCCCGGCATCGAGGTCGATCTGCCGGCCGTCTCCGAGAAGGATCAACGTGATTTGAAATTCGGCGTTGAGCAAGGCGTCGACATGGTCTTTGCCTCGTTCATTCGAAAGGCGGCCGATGTGATGGCCGTGCGTGATGCGCTTGGCGATGATGGCGCCAATATCAAGATCATCTCAAAGATTGAGAATCACGAGGGCGTCCGCAAGATTGACGAGGTCATCATTGCCTCCGATGGTATCATGGTCGCCCGTGGCGATATGGGCATTGAGATCCCGGCTGAGAAGGTACGAAATAGTCTAATCAAAAGTAACTATCATAATATGTACAGGTCTTCCTCGCCCAAAAAATGATCATCGGCCGTTGCAATGTGATTGGCAAGCCGGTTATTTGTGCCACTCAAATGCTCGAGTCAATGGTCTCAAAGCCGCGTCCCACTCGTGCCGAGGTCTCCGACGTTGCCAATGCCGTTCTTGGTTAGATTTTAAAATTTCCAAAAAAATATTTTTCGAACGCGCCAACTAATTAAGATGGCGCCGATTGTGTCATGCTGTCCGGTGAGACCGCCAAGGGCGAGTACCCAACCGAGGCCGTTTCGATCATGGCGAAGATTGCGCGCGATGCCGAGGGTGCCACCTTCAACAAGCAGTACTTTGACGATTTACGCTCGACGACGGGCATCACCAAGGACTGGTCCGAGGTCATTGGCACCGCCGTTGTTGAGGCCGCCTTCAAGTGCAATGCCTCGTGCATTATTGTTCTTACCAGGTGAATACTAAGCTCTCTCTCTATCTTCAATTTTAAACTTTCCTTCAAGATCCGGCGCCTCGGCCCAGCTGATCGCCAAGTACCGTCCACGCTGCCCAATTTACGCCATCACCCGTTTCGAGCAGGCCGCGCGTCAGGTAGACAATGTCAAATTTTTGGATCCTATCTAACATAATAACAGTGCATGCTGTACCGCAACATTCACCCGGTCCTGTATGCCGAGGATGTGGCGCCGCAATGGGACGAGGACATTGACAATCGCATCAAATTTGTCTTCAAATCCGCAATGGATCGCGGTCACGTCAAGTAAGTACAGCAAAAACACTGGTGACACTTATTTCGCTTCATATGTGGCTAAATGGGACGATAGTGGTTAACTCACTACATTCTCCCATTTACTTACACAATTCGATTGATCCGTGAATTTGAACTTTAAAGTCGAATCTCTCGTTTCACTCTTATATATCACTCAATTAGATCTGGTGGCATGGCAGTTGTTGTCACTGGCTGGCAACCGGGCAGCGGCAATACGAACTCGATGCGCATTGTTAAGATTCCATAAGGTGCTACAATTACATACGTATATGAGACTGACTCATACAGTTACTTCAACAATGACCTTTACACTCTGTACATGCAAAAAACAACTACCTGATCGTCTTCACATTAAATTGATTGTGTTTGAAATTCATTTTTTGGTGACTATCTCTATCTCTCTCTTTCCATTTATACGAAAATGCGGTTATCATTTAAAAACTTAATAACACTATTCACACAGACCTGGCACTATTGCCGTCGTTGTTTCTGGCTGGGTACAAGGCGCGTCTGGCTCGACCAATACGATGCGGCTGCTCAAAGTGGGCCTGTGAGAAGTTATTTGTGCGCATCAAATACACAGACATTTTAAAATGCAATAAATTTGGTAATCGGTGGCCAGGCCGATTGCCTTTAGAAAATTTGAACACAAAACTTTATGCCATACTTTTTTATATCACTTTCAACAAAATGCCGCATCTAGTTTATTGAAGCCGAGAATTGATTGATGAATCGTCAATGATGATATAATACAGTGGGGTTGGAATAAAATTACACATGATTTTTTTCAAAAACTGAAAAAAAAAGTTTATTGCCGGAATAAAATTACGTTTTCGTAATTCCTGGAGGTCCCTAATTACATGATTTGGTACTGATTACTTTAATGGATCTTGAGTAGGGTTATATAGCAACCCAAGTGAGGAATTTGGGGCAAGTACTCAATGTAATTATGAAGTTAATCAAAGATAATTAAATATTTTGCTCGTCACCAATGGCCAACGGTTTTCTTAATAAATTGTATATATAGGAATTAATGGGACGGTCCCGTCTGTACCCTAATTTCCGTCTGTACCCTAATATCTCGTCTGTACCCTTGTTTTTAGGGTACAGACGAGATAAAAAAAAACTAGGGTACAGACGGAAAAAAGGGTACAGACGAGATATTTTTTTAAATTAATGTTTCTAGCTAAATAAATAATCGTCAACTGTTGACTACTAATACTTCTCCCCGCCCCTACCATATCGACTCAAGTTATAAGAGTCACAAGAGCGACTATGTCTCGATGAGCGGATTGACATCACAGGCATGGTACCCCACAGTCGCGTCGCCAGTTTACTTAATGAGGCTGATATCTTTCTCAATACGGCATTGACCCAGGCCTTTTGCATTGCAATTGTCGAGGCGGCACGAATGGGCCTGTTGACCGATGTCGGCGGCGTGCCCGAAGTCCTCCCGCCTCAGCTTGTTACACTGGCACGGCCCGAAGTTGATGATTTATGTTGTAAATTAAGTACAACTATTGACGCGCTTGAAGCTGGCACGTCAATGCCGCGAAGTCAAATATCGGCCCTGGCAATGCAACGGTACAATTGGGACGAGATTGCGACAGGAAATAGGTTTTTGAACTTTAGATAAAATGAACAGCTAAGAAATATATTGTCTTAAACTTTGATAAAAGGATAATTTTTAGCAATTGATTAAATTTCAAACAGAATCGAGTTGCGCTTGAAACTTCTTCCTGTTCTCACTCGTACACAAAAAGAGCATAGCCAATGGTGTTGATGTCGTTTTTGATGTCGTTGTCGTCAAACTTGCCGTACTTGATGTCGACGGATTTGAAGTTCCTTGTTCCGCTCCACCCGAGTGTGTCACGCCTATTGCAACAATAACGCCAATGATGATAACGGCGCATGCCATCATAACCAAACCTTTTTTGCATATTTACGGTGGTAAAGTTTTACTTTTACAAACCTCTTTTTGATGTCAATCGACGCTTGACACCAATATGTTTATTGGCGTCGACGGTGTCAACCTCGACAGGAACATCAGTCGTAGTTTGCCTGACTGAAAGGCCTTCCATGTCACTCTTGATGCTCAGAAAATATCAAATACTCGTTATAAGAGGAACAACGCTGCTCTCCTAAATAGCGTCTGCGAAACTGATCGAACGCTCATTAGTTTGGTGATAATCAAATGATAGCCATCTGGTGATATCACTGATAGCTTTGATAAATTGTCCATGAGGAAAATTTCTGCTTCGGCGTCAATGGAAATCGTAATGGTGAGAAGACAAATCAGTTGGTGACCACAACCTTTGGTAGTGCTATTGCTTGAATCTTTTCATTGTCGTTCAAGTTGAACGGTTCAACTGCTATTTAAACTTAGCATTTTCGGCGGCAAAATGTCCGGACATTCTGATAAAGTGGTCCTAGTGAACAGGATATCGTCGGACGCGGCAAAAAATAGACACCATACAGTGGGGTCTATTAGAGTTCAACATGTTCATCATTATCAAGTTGTTTGTGAACGCCGGGTGTTTACTCACATCCGCTTCTTCCGATCAAGTTCTGGTATTTTTTGTTACAGTACCTCATAAACTCATAAATAAGTTTAGAACAAAGAAAATAAAAAGAACTGATTCCTTTTTGCTTTGAGGCATATGTTTAAGAGTCGCCGGCCCTTGTTAGAAAACAAGAGAGCCAATGCTGGTTTCTGGTCACGAGTCGCTTTTGGTTATTTGAGCGACTTCTTCGCACTAGGCCAGGAACGCCCGGTCACGTTTGCCGATTTTTGGGAGCCAAGTGACAATCATCGTGCCGCCAATCTGATTGAGTCATTGGAGACGGCGTGGCATGATCAGCTCAAAAAGAAGGAGCCGAGCTTGTCATGGGCTGCATTCCGTGCCAATCAAAAGTCCTTGTGGTTGACGGCATTCTTCTCATTTCTCATGTTCGGCTCCAGACTGGTCGTTCCATTCATCACGAGAGACTTGCTGCGCTGGTTTGAACTGGGCAATGGGGAGGATAACTCGGTATACATTTATGTCACCCTGTTAATCCTTGCCACCGGACTTCATGGTGGTTTCTTTCCCCGTTGTTTCGAATGGCAAATGATTGTCGGCCATAAAATGCGTGTTCAGCTTAATACACTTTTGTATAAAAAGATTTTACGTTTGAGTTTAGATGGGTACAATCAAACATCAGTTGGCGCCATGATCAATCACATTGCCAATGATACAATGTTTTACGAGTATGCGATTCAACTGTGGACGGTCTTCGTCACGGTGCCGCTTCTTCTCATTGTCAACATAGGAGCACTACTTTACGCTAGTGGCCTGTGTGGCGTGATTGGTTTAGCCGTTTTTCTCATCTGTTCCGGCATAATGATCTTTATTGGCCGTGAAATGGGGGCATTACGCATGCAAACGGGCAAGGCGGCTGATACAAGAATTGAGACAATGAATCAAATGTTGAATGCGATTCATGTCATCAAGCTGTACTGTTGGGAGCGTTTTTTCGTGCGTAAACTGGTTGATTCGCGATCTGTCGAGATTGCCGTTTACAAGCTTATTGCGGGCATGCAAGCGATAACAGTTTCGTTTGCACTGTTTAGTGCACACTTATTGGTCATTTTCATATATTTTCCGGCGTTTTATTTGGATGGCTATGACGAGTTATTTCAGTCGTCCAATGTCTTTTATATTGTCATGTTGTCAATGAACGCTCAACTATTCGTCAAAATGTTCGTTATGTCTGTCATCTTCCTCACCACCTTATACAAGGCAACTATACGAATTCAACACTCGCTGATGTTACCCGAAATTGATGAAACCAATTGCAATGTTCACAATGCGCAAAATGTTAAACTCGTCAATTGTTCAATTGGCTATTCAAACGCGAATAAAGTCGCAACAAGGCTTCAGAATGTCAACTTCGAAGTTAACAAAGGCGAGCTGGTTGGCGTCATCGGTGCAGTTGGTGCCGGTAAGACGACTCTACTTAACGGTATCATTGGCGAGGGTACGTTACTTCGCGGTGAATTGTTACGACCCGAGCGAGTGTCAATTGCGACACAAGAGCCGTGGATTTTTGGCGGCTCAATTAAAGACAATATTTTGATGGATTTGACATTTGATGAAGAATATTACAACAATGTTGTCAAGGTTACGTGCTTGGCAGCTGACTTTGAGTCAATGCCCGATGGCGACGCAACAATTGTGGGTGAGAAGGGTATCACCCTGTCCGGTGGTCAAAAGGCACGCATCTCATTGGCAAGGTGTGTTTATAATAGGTATGCCGACTTGTACATGTTTGATGATACACTGGCAGCGGTCGACGCAAAAGTGGCAAAACACATTTACAATGATTGTATTGTCGACTTTCTTCAGGATAAATCACGAATCGTCATCACCCATCAACATCGATTTTTGGAAAATGCTGACAAGTTGATCTATATTGAAAACGGCACTCAGATTGCATGTGGCAGCTATGTTGAAATAATGGCGCTGGAAAATAAGTTCATTCAATCACTCAACAATGAAGTCACTACAACGGACACTGTGTCTGTTGTTGACAAGCAAGAAAAGAAGACAAAGGACAAGTGCCAGGAAGATAAACCACAAGAAGTGGAAGAAGAATCCAACAATACTGGCTTGATAAAATGGACTGACATGATGTTCTACTTGCGATTGACGGGCTCCATTGTGCTGCCAATCATTTATGTCGCTTTAAAACTCGGCGCTCACGGCGGAATTGTGTTTTTTGAAATTAATTTGGCGAAATTTGCCGCTACTTCGGAAAACACGTGCCAAATGACGAACATGGTCAATTCAACCATCGAGTGTACATATGACTCAACACGTACACTCACATCATTCCTGTGGTACTCGGTGACGTACGCATGCTCTTTTATTCTTGACATAATCGCCAGTATCTATTTCTTTCAACTGATCGTCCGCTTGAACAATAATCTCCACTCATTGGCGCTACTGGGCGTGATCAAATCCCCAATGCGTTTCTTCAACATCAACTCAGTCGGGCGCATTCTCAATCGATTCTCACAAGACTTGGGTCGCGCGGATACGCATTTTCCATTGACAGCGTATGATACAATGACAATGGCGTTAAATGTTATGGGTGCTTTTGTCTTGGCAATTTACATGAACTGGATCAATGCCGTTATTGTCATTCCAGTCATTGTTTATATGTGCTATCTCCGACAGTATTATGTGCGTACGGGTCGTGAGGTTAAACGCATTGAAAGTGTCACTAAATCGCCGATTTATAACTTTGTATCGGAAACCATCTCCGGTCGATCAGTTTTATGCGCCAGTCAACTCGACAATCAATTGATCAGTCAATTCATGGATCTCGAGGATGATCACAGTGCCGCCCATTTGATGTTCATTCACACATCACGCTGGTTGTCATTTCGCCTTGAAATGACAATGTTCGTTTTGTTTGCCATCATTACGGTGCTGTTTGTTGAATTGTCGCGCAGTCAATTTGTTAATTTGCCATTGACGGCGAGTGAAGTTGGGACAACATTGACAACAGTCAACAATCTGCTTGGCATGATACAGTGGGGCATTCGACAAAGTGTTGAAACAGAAGTCAGTTTGACATCGGTCGAACGGCTAATTAACTTTGCTCGGTTACAACCAGAGAGAGACACTGTTGGCGATGAAGCTAAACAGGCAGATGTCAAAGATTTGAATAAGATGGCTCAACGCAAGAAACATTGCCAAGCGATTGAAAAAGAGGGACTACTCCAAAAACAGGATGACAAGACAGGATCAATTCAATTTGAAAATGTTACATTCCGTTATCATGACAATGGTCCAATCGTGTTAAACCAATTGACATTAATCATTCCAAGCAAACAAAAAGTCGGCGTTATTGGCCGAACAGGAGCCGGCAAAAGCAGTCTAATTGCAGCTTTGTTTCGCATTGCCAATATTGATGAAGATGGCCGTGGAGTGATCAGAATCGGGGGTGTGGATACGGCACGAATGAGCCTGGTGGATTTGCGTGGTTCATTGTCAATTATCCCTCAAACGCCAACCCTGCTCAACGCCACGATTCGTGTCAATGTTGACCCATCAGCGACGGTTTCAGATGAGCAAATCTGGACCGCACTCCGTCAAGTCGAGCTGGACACTTATGTTAAGGGGTTGGACGCGCAATTGGACACGGAGTTGGAACAGAGTGGGAATAACTTGTCGACGGGACAGAAACAGTTGTTTTGTTTGGCACGGGCCTTGCTAAGGAAAACGTTAATCCTGGTGATTGACGAGGCAACGGCAAATGTTGATACGCATACCGATGAGTTGGTGCAGCAGACGATCAGGCATGTGGTTAAAAAAGTCTTCAATTATATTTAGAAATAAAACAGTTTTTTAACCTTCGAATATAAAGAAACGAGTTCAACGACCGAACAGTTTTGACAATTGCACATAGACTTAATACCATCATCGACTATGACAGAGTTTTGGTAATGGACAAAGGGATGCTAGTCGAGGACGGATCTCCATTCGAACTCATCAACAATAACGAGTCCCACTTTTACAAGATGGCTGCTGAAAGCAAGGACTTAGACATGTTGAAACAGTTAACATGTAAATAAACTCGTCATAATCATGATGTTAATTGACTGTTATTTATGTGTATGATGGTTGACTGTCGTCTCGTATGCGTCTTCGTACAGTGGGGTTGGAAAAAAATTATGGGGAATAAAATACGTTTTCGTAATTTTATTCCGGCAAAAGCCCCATGACTCATCACTATAATATCATCATTGATATTCAGTTGTGCGTTGAGGCATAGTTTATGCCGAATAGACGCAATAGGTTGGTGGGTATTGCCGGAAAAAAAGTATTCAAACGGAAAATGGACAAGTCGAACGCTTTAATTTCCAAGGACGCAGACCATGTGCCAAACTTCTTGTGTGATGATGAGATTGCTTTGTTGAACACAACGTTAATCAGCTTCAACTGTTTTGCACTTATTAAAGGAGAAGTGAAGGCGGATAAGTGTGATGGAGCATGCTCGTCCATCGGCGCAAGACGTCCGTACTACGACGAGTTAGTTACTATGGAAATAACCAAACTCAAGGTATTTTTCGCTTTATGAGTAATAATAACAAAAAGTAGCAAGTCAAAAATGACGACCACGTTGATATTGCCATTGATGTTGACATTGAATACGATTTTAAAAATGGTCACTGGCAATCAAACCAACATTTTTTACTAAATCTGACATGGCGCTCGATCGAGTATCCTGATTTGCGCGATTTAATAGTTGTTTGTTTTCCCGATTCATCGCTGATGTCAGGTGCCATGTCAGTCAGTATGCCACGATATTGTACAAAGAGCTCATCCTCATTCGACTATACACGCACTGACTTTCTCAATCATCAATTCATCGATTTCGCGCGGAAAATGAAGTTCGACAAAGGATACTACATCTGTGCTGACAATGAGCTCAATTTACTGAAAGTGGGCACGCTCGACGAGGCACGAAGTGACTGTGGCGAATATGGCTTGATGACTCCAGATTTATGCGATGAAAACCAACCGATCACTGACACACTGATTGCTTTGATTCGCGATGCCGATCGACTCTCAAATGAGCTGACTCGTCGGAATTATATGTGGACTGGGACTAGACGGTACAATTTAACACATTATCGTAGTTATGATCTAGAACGATGGGTGACAATTGACAGTTTAGGTACAAAATCAACCACAAACTAACCTTTTTTATTATTATAATTTCAACTGAAAGCTTGCAATCAACTTATTCATGGTGAAGAACTGGTACACTGGTCACGATTCTTTCAGTTTCCAAGTCAAATGTGTGCGTCAATTCATCAATCAAATAACCATCAACAGCAGCCGACGGCTTTTTACTGGACCAATGGAATAGATAGGGGGATTACCGAGTTTGTGATTTTATTTCAAAATGTCAATCCCCCATTCACAACTTGGTTGCGAGTGTGTTTGCTTTAAACACTTTTTAGTCTCATCTCTTCACGCTTACTGGCTCATTGTAATCAGTCTCGTGTTGAGCGCTTTTACCATCAGACACTTGTATCATCGAATCAACTCAACCAACTGAACATATTACGATAACTGCAATCCAACTTACACATTAATTCACACATAAACTGAAGTTTTCCATTTGCGCACGACTTCGGGTTGACCCGATTTGGCAAATTTTTTCGATTTCGCAATTTTCTCGATTTCGCAAATTTTGGACATTTGGCAAATTTATTTTCCTTTTCAAATAATTGC
>SCLD01098097.1:0-11033 GCA_004367895.1 Oikopleura longicauda | reverse complement strand
CATGGTAGGCTTTGCCTAATGTCCTTGCACCTGCATGGTATGTCCGATTTACAATGCTTGACACGTTTTTGACTATAGGTGTCACATATTGACTGGTCCTGGGGTCTACGAAACTTGTTTCCAACATGTGTGGTAGATTAAATATAACTTTGGAACCCCTAGCCCATTCACTCCATTCCAGTCGCTTTGACACTTGGCATTCTGAAAAATGGCCGAAATGCTGACCACATTCAAAGGGAAGTACTATACCTTGTGTTTCGTTCAGTTCATCATCAGAGCACTGAGTCGTCAAGCAGAGACGAGTTCTCGATTGACGACCGGAACAGCTTTGTTGGCCCAGAACACAATTTGACCAGGACTCCCACTATAAATCAGAGTGCCACCGTGTCGGACAGACATGAAACGGATACCTGTCCAAAACTTTCGTTTCGCCAGCTGACGTCAGTCTGGCCCCGATTGGCGTCAATAATGGCATTTCTACAAGATGGATCATACAACGCAACAATTGGGTTGATGAAACAAGTTTAAACTAGTTCTTGCATTGAATGAGTTCACAACCCGTTTCATAATGTTCATCCTCGCAATCTAACTCGTCATAGTCTTCATAGCCATCGGGTGCTTGGGAGCGAATCTCTGTTACTATCCTGGCTTGTCCCAGTAACAGTAGCCCTAAGAAAAATAACTTCATCTTTTGAAGGCAATAAATTTTGCACTATGCTAGCTATTTGTGAGAAAGTTACTAAGTCGACAAACATGAGAGATGCAAACAAATATGGTGTTTTCGATTTATTCATAAATACTATGTCAGTTAAGTGTTTTTTTGTGTCGAGTGGCGAGATAAGATGCAAAGTGAATAAGTACAATTGACGGCGACATGTCAAACCTTGAACTCATCGAGGAGGTAGTGGATCATAAAAGACACGGGTCGTCATTACATTTCTTCCATTTAATCAATTCCAGCGTCCCCGGACACCCGTCCGGTATAAGACATTTGCGCCTGAACGAAAATCAAGGAGTAAATTGGGCATGTCACATATACTGGTTCGCCCTTTGAGTTGGTCGCTTTATGATCGTGACCTACACTTTACAACACACTCACGTTTTACTCTTCACCCCACCCCCGCATGTGGCTGAGCATGCCGATGGTCTCGACCAGCCACTGACTTTGCGTCCTCTCCAGCGCTTCGTCTTGGCATAATGCTCAATTTGGGCGATGACACTCTCGCACGAGATCGCAACAGTGCACGGCTTGTTCTCGACGCTGTCACCTTCGCAAGTCGTACTCAAGCGTCGACGCTTTTTGCACTTGCGCGATCGGGACTGGGTGCCTAAGTCGGTCTGTTTTCTACTCGGCTCGTTTAGGTGAAATGTTTTAAACCTTTGCCACATGTCGCCGAGCATTGTGACCATCTTGACCACTTGCTCCATTTCGCCACAGTCACTTTACGTCTGGTCAAACGCGTACACTTTTTCATCGAATGATCGTACTCGTACTTTGGATTCTTGCAAGAGCACACGCGGATGCCATTTTCAATCGTACATTTTTTGCGACGTGTTTGAACTTGTTTGATGTCAATCTTCTGAGTGCGAGCCGGTGCCATTTCGGTTGTCGTCGATTTTGCCTTTTATGTGGTTTACTTATTAGTCTGTTAGACCAGAAATTGTTTGTTTTATACAAAGGAGCGAATTAAAAGCAAACGATTGCCTTTGTGGGGGATCCCGCGTACTCAGTAAACGGCAAGAAAACAGAGTCTATATCGGCCACATATGATAACACGGAATTGTCGGCCCTAATCGGATGATCCTCATCCGAAGTCTTTCCTTCGGGAAGGGGAATGACCTCGAGTGACGTCACGCTTCTCGTTGATGTCGTTGTTGAAGTGGGTGTGACTTGCCTACTTCTAATACTAGTCGTCGTCTTTGTTGTACTGGTTGTTGTAGTTGTTGAAGTAGTCGTTGTTGTTGTGGGTGTTGTTGTCGTAGTTGATGTTGTTGATGTTGTTGTTGTTGTTTTGGGCGTAGTTATTTTACTTGTTGTGGTCGTACTGGTTGTTGTGAGTTTGCTAGTCGTTGTTTTCTTTTGCATTGGTGTTCCAATTGTAGAGGTTTTCTTCTCGGTGGTGGTGGTTGTTGTCTTGATTGTTGGAAAAAGTTTCTCTCTGACTGCACTGATGCAGTCATCCTCCGTCATCGGTTCATCGTCGGCGGTGTAGAAGTAATACTTGAAGCAGTCTTGATATGACTCGGGTGATTCGGGTGTGTCTTCATAATCCGGATAGTCACGGATTGTAATACCCGGGTCGACAGGCTGAGCAGGAGTTGACATGAGGCAAAATTAACAGTTTATAAGATAAGTTAACAAGATGCAACTTGTCTCCCCTATCCTGAACAAAGTTGGGTGAGTGATACGATTTCCATGGGACGCACTCGTTACGAATCGTACTCCAGACGATCCGCGTGTTATATAGTTCGGGCTTTTTGTGGTGTGATTGAGTTTATAGGCTCTGAATTCTAGGCACTGCTTTTTTGTCACAAATCTGACAGCTGACGGCGACAGCTGGAACCCCCGAACAGAAAGTGTAATAAAGTGTACTAATGATTTCAATAACGGATTATGTATAATTTTTAGTGTCAATCTTCCACTGTATGCCTGTGAGTTGAATTTGATGAAGCAGCGCTTGCCGATCGGGTTCCACTGCGAGGGTTTGATCGTATCGGCCAAGAACGAGCCACGATAATTAACATGAGTGTGAAGAGTCAGATCACAAACAGTGCCCTGATTCGATCTCGGTCGTGTGTTTTACAGAGGGAGATAGAAAGAAAGAAAAACGGCGGGAATAAAATGAAACAATCACTTTTCAAGATCATTATTTAACCATGACAAACCACTTCCCCTCCTTTATTTTATAACTAAAGCCAGAGCTATAACATAACTCAAACAAAACAAAGAAAAAAACTTTTAAAAACATGTTAAATATCTAAACAACAAAATCGTGTTATTGATTCGATTAAGACTAAAACAGACACCACGCTGCTTATCAATTTAACCGTCGCGCAGAGTAATGGACACGAGCCAAAAACGACCTCCAAATTTAACCGGTTGGATTTTGGACGGCGTGTGAAATATACTAATCCCCACTCCACTCATGGATATAATGACATCTAATAAAATATGCTCAATTACCACGTCACTTTTCATTTCGACAATTCAGCAGTGAGCTTCCGACATCACCGTAACCGGGCGGAATTTGAGTTTGTTTGATTATTTTTGCTCAGTTTAGTAGGTCCCCACTGGTGACAGGAGATTAGTCTCAGTGCTTCCGATCAGCGTAATTCTTAAGACCTCTACAGGGCCAGCTGATCGATAATAACTGACACTAGTAAACTTCCGGCGTACCTTTTAAGAAACCAAGGGTTCCGGGTGCGCCGGGTGAGAGGTGAGTCAGACTAGTAATACAAAATAAAGAACACGGTTCATAACGTGATTTGCTTGAATATTTTCAGAAAGCAAACGAGCAGGTTTAAATGTATTTTTATTTCGCCCATTTGGCCAAATTTATGAGCCAAAACATGTACTAATTATTATCATTTATAGATCACACCTCGCACCGCATACTTCTAAATCCGTCGTTAGGTGCGGTTGAACTTGACACTGACAATACCGCCGGGTGCCATTACCGTGGCAAATCGATTAAAGCCGGCGTCTGGATTAAAACTCCATTTTCACAAAATGGGAGAGATCTCACTCAATGTTGAGCGCTCGTTTATCTCTGACGGGTGAGGGGTTAGTAAAGGCGTGAAAAAGAACATTATCCGGTCGGAAAGTGTCACCGGCCAAAAAGGTTAAACATGAATCAAGCGAGACGGTGAGTGTTGTATGGCCTTCCGGTCAAATGTATTTAACCATTCCTGAGGCGTCAAAACTGATTTACTTACTAGCCGATTTACCACGGCACGTTTACGACATCTCACCCGTGCCTAAATTTGAGTGACAGAACTGATAAATATGTCACTATTCCGCCTTTGGATTCATTACTCAATGTCACCATCCGTACTCGGTGCGGTGCTTTTTTTAAGAAGAAGCATAGGTTTTTGATTGAGTATGATCGAAAGCAGCATTCTAAGTTCAATTATACCGCCTGATCCGGTCGACCGGAACCCATAACCAATATGAGTAACCGGTCGTTCTCTGACGACAAGATTAGAGCATCATTGACCTTCTCAACTTACGTTTTACACGCACGCTAACCTCTTCTCAAACACATTCCTGACACACTGTAAGTTCTCCATTATTGGCCGACATGGTGCATATGTGTTCATTGTTGCCTTGTAACCCGGTTTTCGTCGAGTCAAATCCTCCATTTCTTCTATATAATGATGCAGATTCTCGCGCCATCGTGAACTTTTCGTTTGTGTTTTTCAGTGTTCGCTGGCCGTGGGAAAAAGGTAACTTTGTAAGTATAAGTGAAACAAAGGGGCCCCGGGATTTTGAAACACACATTCCTGTTTGCCTCCGGGCAGACTTCGTCGTTTTGGGTGGAAGCAAGAATCGTCACGACGAGGGATGTGACAATGGCAATGGTTTTCATTCTCTAATAGTGGGGCTGGTTACATTTCGTCTCTGATGGAATCCATCCAAAGCAATCTGAAAAATGTGAATGACCAAAGTGAATGGACCCTGTCTAGATGGGTTTATAAATTAGGAGAGGATGTAGTTTCAAGAGGGTTAAATTCTTTACTTGCTTCCTGAGTTTATACAATAAAATCAAGGTCCCTCTATATGCTGCGCCGTCGCCGCTTGTAAACGCAATGCATGAGCTCTTACCTATTACTTCGATGCAGCTTCCAAATGCAGCTGATTGTTGTGTTTATGTCTCTTTCCAGTTTTGGCTGACGTGACTGATACCGCACGCTCAATTGTCCGTGTGCGTGTGTGAGTGTGTGTGATCTCACTACTACGACGCATTATGTCCTCTTCGTATTGCGAGCGCCCCCTCATTCAGCTCTACTTTTGAAATCCATCATATTTATGCCTTATCATTCAACCACTGTAAGGGCCATAGTAGGGCCACATTCTCACACTGAACTTTATGGGCTTATATTTCGTTACAAAGCCTTTCAACTTAAATTTTCAAAGCCATGACGCGTTGAATGATGTCGAGTGAACAAATCAAGGCATTACGTCTAATCGTAAAACGTCATAAATCAGAACAAACAAGCTCAATGTTAAGTGGCCTCTCTCCTTCAGAGTGAGATGATTATAGATCCTAATTGGGCCGGTATACTGGGTTTACAATCGGATAATTCATATTCAAATAGGCTAAATTGCTTGGAGCGACACATTAGTGACATTTGAACCATGGCCAATGCAAGATGTTCAAGTGCGCCCGAATTGCATACGTTCAAGTTTCCATTGATATCGAAACAATTCACAGCTTGCATTGACACATTTAAATTAACGTGTAACTGTAGACGTCAATTCGATAGCTTATTCGCCACAAGTACTGCAGCGTTATTGTCTTACCCATAATTGATATTTTCAGTTTACGCTCTCTCGATTTAGTGCCTGATTCTTTACGCTGAAGAAAGTTGAGATGGTTCTTCAAATTCAATATCGGAAACGTGGTCTTCCTGATGTCATTATAACCGCCCTTCAACAGTACGTCGGAGAACGTGTGATAAGCCACGACATAAATTGGCTCGTTACATAAAAGTCTGATAGTGCTAAAATAGCGGCCATAATTTGAGTTGTAAAGGCGAATAAAAATACAATAAAACTGAAATCTATACTGAATGGATGCTAAATTGAGTCCTTGAAATGACCCCTGGGCTTTGCTTTAAATCTGTAAAACATTGTTCGGTTGATTCAACTGACATTGGCCATGCCACATTGTCGTGCGTCAATAGTGCGTAAACTCAGAACAGAATACGCCAGTAGGGCTAGACTGGGCAAGACACAGTGATAAAAACGGACTGAAAGGGTCGTTATATTATATAACTTATATATGTGTTACTTTTTAATAGTAACTAATAGTGCACGTTTTAGTTGAACCGACTAAGAGACACAATGGATAATAACAATACGAAAGTGAGTGAAATTTCAGTTGGTCATATTGATACCGCTTGGCAGGCGATGGCCGTAGAAATCGAAAAAACTCTGGCACTTGGACCATACTACTACGTTGAGTGTTACAACGTTAACCAAACAGGCGACTTGAATTTTGGCACTGGCTGCGTAACATTGTAAAATAAACCTTTATAACGAAAAAATAACGATTCATTTCCGCTTATGCCAGATGAACGAGATTATATACCGACAATGAGAACATGCTGTATTCACTGGACAGAGTACTATCAATCAAAATAGTGATAGTATGAAACAGTTACAAGGATTCATATGAATCTATTCGGATCCGGAATCAATCGACGAGCAAATTCATATGATAAACATAAAATAATAAGTAATGATAGGTCCTCATCAGACCGTACCAGAGTGAGATGAGACACTTATGAGGGGGATGTATACACAATTATTGCATCGACATCATGTCGTTGAGGGTTTTGTCGAGTTTTTCGGAGATGTTGCGATAGTTGAGCTTCTCGTTCATCAATGACTCCAAGAGACCGTCAATGGTGGCCTCCAACTTGTCGACGGAACGCTCGGCGAACTCGGCGCGGGTGTCGGCCAACTTAAACTCCTCCTGAAGCTTGGAGATCTTGTTCTCGAACTTATCTTCCTCCTCGGCGTTCTTGATGGTGATGGCTTCGGTTTCCTTGACCTTGGCCTCCTGCTCACGGACTTGGGTCTCCAAATCACGAGCCTTGGACTCGAACTCCTCGGCACGCTCGACAATGCGCTCCAAGTCGCCCTCGACGACCTTAAGCTTGCGGTTGACATCCTCGTACTTGTGGTTAGAGGCGGTAGCAATGGCGTTGGCCTCCTCCAACTCGGCTTCCATGGCCTCGAGAGCCTGTTCAGCGGCAAAGGAGCGGGCCTCACCAGCACGGCGACCATCCTCGTTCTTCTGGGCGGAGGCTTCGGTTTCGTTACACTTCTCGATGTTCTCCTGGAGCTTGGTCTTGTTACGTGATGACTCTTCCTCCAAAAGGGCGAGACGACGCTTCAAAGCACCAACTTGCAATTCAGCATCGATGGCTTCCTTGTCGGCGATTTCAAGACGCTCGGCAGTCTCCTTGGTTGAAGAGATAGTAATATCGAGTTGATCTTCGACCTTGGCGATCTTACGCTGGATCTCGTCGACCTCCTTTTCGAATTTGGAGGCGGCCTTGTTGAATTCAGCGGCTTCGGATTCGAAACCGGTGGCCTTTTCGACGGCGGCGTCCTTCTCCTTGACCATGGTGTCCATTTTGTGCTTGATTGACTCCATTTTTGCTGGTTGGTTGTGGTTGGTACTTGGTTAAATCCTTAATTATCACATTAAAATTATTTTCTCTTCGGTTACTACTTACCTCAAAAGTGTTTTATCTCAACTAACGAATCAAAGCCGCATCCTTGTTTATATATCGACCACGTCCTCGGCAGTCTAGTTACAGATTAGCGCCCATTAGTTTTCTTACTCTGAATAGGCGACAACTACAATTACTCAATGAAAAGCTACATGATGATAATAGCAACTTACCGCTTATATCGACTACCTCAAAATTTATGATGCTTATTGAATCCATGCTACGCGCTACGTCACGTTTAGTTTTCATCAGTGAATTAGCGAACTTACTACAGTCTGTCAACAGACAAGAACTCACAGTTCAACCCTTACTTCCCTTGACAAGGTGACTCATTGTCAAGTACCAAACCAAGAGAACGAAAAATGGTGGCATGGATTCGCTTTATGCCAATGGCATTGAAACATTTGACAAATCCAATTGTTTTCTGGGTGCGACGTCGTGTTGGTTCATCACCAACCTTTGCCAATAAAATTTTTATTCCTGTTTTCCGGGTAAAGATGAGATGAAAACGTGTTTGGCTGATAAAGCACTTTTTAGGGCGTTAATAATACGGCACTAAAGACGCGAATAGCATTGACCTTTAACCAGGTCAAGAAACAAAAACTACTAGCAGAAGAAAAGAAGGTTGTCACAGATCAAGAAGTCATTACCATCGGCGCTGATATTGTTGGTCAGTTGGTTGCAATTGCGATCGGTATGAAAATAAATCTATCGGAATAATTGGTCAAATTAAAAGGAATTGTAATTATTGACGTGTGCGACAAATGGTCTAAGAAGACGCAGGAAGAGTATCGACAACGTGTTGCCGATCAACTCACCGAGTACGATGCACGTCTCGATTCATTGGCCGAGAAATGCCACTACAATAATGTCCGCATTTTGGTCTTGGAAGACGAGTTGCGACAGTTAAAGCAGTGTGACAAAACGAAAAAATAATAAAAAAGCTAATTTATTGACAGTTAAAAGTAGGATCAACGAGAAATGAGTTGGGCGAGTAGTAGTAGTTTGACACGGATGGCTCCAACAATTCACATGTGACTGAACCGACTTTGAGCGTGCATAGTTCAGTCTTTTGTGCTTGTATTCCCCCAATGACGTAAACATGACCAGATCGAACAATAGCACCGTGTCTGAAACTGTACTTGAAACTATTTCTTAAAAAGATTTCTACCCGTATCGACCATGATTCATAAAACCAAGCTGGCGCCATTCGTGATCTGAAAGCAAGTTTTTAACCTGATAGTACCTAGTTTTAACTAACGCTCAGGTCTGAACCGGGCAACTGTTTGCAGATATTGGTTTGATGTTCCATATCCACCGAAGATATAAAACGCGTCTCCGACCGACGCCAATGCGTAATATCCGATTCTAGTTCCCAATGTCAAATCATTTGTTGCATTATGCAGCTTACTTTTGCTCAAATGGGTAGTCGGTTGTGTCAGTCCATTTTTGCAGTGATGTATCATAGAGCTCAGCATGATTGTGACTATTGTGATGCCCCATTGCAAATATTTGCCCCGTTGCTTAATGTTGTGTTTGATGTTAGAGTTTTCAGCTTTGAAAATTACCTTCATTTGATGCAATTGATGTATACTGATGAGTGTATACGGATTTGTTGAGTTTCACAAATGGTTTGTCAATGTCCTGTGATTTCCAACAGTCCTGGGTAGCGCTGTTATGAAAACAAAGCATCATCGAATCCATATTGTCTACTGTACAAGCGCCGCCATAAAAGTCAAAGCTAAGGTCAGCCACTCGAACCAACTTGCAGCCTATCAACTCGCTTATCTGTCGTTTTTGTGAGCTACCGCCAAAGACAAAATGTCGGTTGCGGTGAGTTAGGGCGCAGCTGTAATAGGACTCAGTTGCCGGACGAAAGGTAATGGCAGCATTACTATTGACGATGTCATTGGCATCAATGGTCAACGATTGCGACTTCCAGCCTAGCGTTAAAATCTTCATGTCTTGTTGGGGGGCAGTGGTTGTTGTCGGATGATTAGTTGTCGTTGGCTGGTTCAAACATGTGTATTCAGGGCACGGACAACCAGCGCGACACTTCTCTTGGCAAGGACACTTTAACAAGTCTTCCGAAAAGTCACGGTTACACAAGCCCATGCAATCCGGATCGTGATGACAATCGTTAATACACGAGAAGAAGACGGCTTCAAAATGTTGCTCACAAAACTGGAATTCCTCGTCGTCCTCAATGTCAGTGCACTGGCAGTAGGGACAGTCTGTACATCCGTTGGGACAGTTTTCAAGGCATGGACAATCTTTGACACAGCCGAGAAGGTTTTCGTTGCACAATACTGAACAGTTCCGCTGATCGTCCGACTTGTTACAGTCGTCAACACACAATCCATGCAGCGCAATGCAATCATTGGTACACATCAAGGACTCGTCTGGATCGGGACATATGTCCCTGTCCATCCACGTATTAAATCCACTCACTGACGAGACAAAACAAAGCGCTCTCATATTTGAAGTTAAAATGGTCACGAACGTTTACTTCATGTAACGCGCATATGGCTTATGCTCGTGAATGTTACAGATGTTCTTTATGTATGTACATATATACAGACGACATCTTCTCGCTGACCTTCTCGCCTGCCCATTGATAACACAAAGGTTGAAACATTATGTCACTTTATTATTCGTTCATTATTTTTAATTATAACGTCTATTTTGAGAAAAGAGGGGGATATCCATGCAGAGTGTTGAAAAACAGTAAAAATAACGTCTAAGTGTGTGTTTATAAATGTAACTGCCGTGTTGTAACTGCACCACATTCGAGAAGAAAAAAATGGGCGTAATATTCATGGTAACGCTCTTCACTGTTGGTTGGGTGGTGATGGTGGTGGTGGCGGGTGGGTTTTTAAATGGGATTGGAGAATGAATTACGCCTCAATTGCCGGATGATGGCTCGTAGTAGTAGTAGTAGTATTAGTAGTAGTAGCAGTAGTAGCAGCATTATTGATTTGGCCATTTACAACTTCACGTGGGTTCTCGTCGCCATCACTCTCCTCCTCGGCACTCTTGAGCCAGACGAGGAACCGTTCGACCTTAATGCCCAGTATGATTAATCGAGTTAAAACTTGTCAACGAAATCTTACATTATCCAACGCTTGCTGCCGCGCCGGCGTCTGATCGTGGATGTCGCTCTCCCACTTGAGGAAGCTCTCTTCATGGATCAACTCCTCATCGTACAAATCGTGAAACTCCTTGATCAGCGCACCCTTGGGCAGGCCTCGTTCGATGTGTGCATTAACGACGGTGCGGACGCATTCTAACTGTGCGTCAATCAGCTGTGTTTTACGGTCGAGCATTTTGCGCAGGATCTGTTTAAAAAAATGAGTTTGGAGTCACCGCCATAGAACTTAAAGTGACTTACCGGTTTGCATTTTTGGGATTCGATGCGCTTCTCCCACATTAAATTGATCATTGCACCAGCTGAGAGGCCGAACGCGATGGCATCCTTTTTGCAGCGTTCTTTAATGGACTTGTAGATTTCTTTGGCTTCGAGATCTGAAGTGTCCGTTGTTAATTTTTGATGCAGATAAAATCAA